>WEIS01043417.1:685-35970 GCA_013389965.1 Todus mexicanus
TGAGGGACATCCTTCTACAGGAGGGAAAAAACTATTTGCTGAAAGCTGCTGATCAGTCTGTTTTCAGAGTAACATATTTCCCACTTACCTCTAGTGCAGAGTAGGAGGTGTCTGTCTGTGTCTCCCTAGTGAGTTCTAAGTTTGAACGTTTAAAGAACATCTAAATTTGCTATTGTCAAAACCCCATCTGTGGAAGTGTTCAATGTATTTTTAAACGATGAATAAATTTGCACCATAATTTGCACATTGAAAACCACAGAAAGAAGACACGTTATTAGCAATAATTACTACTCTGCTGAACAGCAAGTACAAAGGGAGCAAGGTTCTAGTGGGGGTAAAATCCTACAATTCAGATGTATGAGCCTTATTAGGTCATCAGATCCATTGTCTTTCCAGTTCAAACTTGATCTCCATGGCGTGTTCTCCAATGCACTGCTCAGTTTGGTTTCAATAGACTCATCCAAATCCCTGACTGCTGCTTTGATACAAGTCACCTTTGTTTGCTTTTCATTGTTTTTCTATCCATATCTTCTCAGATAATTTTTATTTTACTGTGAACTTTTCTCAGTATATCAAGGTAATTTAAACCAAATGCTATATAAAAACTCCTGTCTTACTGTTTCCTTCTTCCAAGGTTGAGAGCAATTTAGGAAAATAAATTTCATTCTAATTATACTGTTTTTATTTTCTTCCGTATTAAGGATGGAGGGAGTGGAGAAGGAAATTGCTGAAAGCAAAGCAACATAATTTTGTATAAAACACCCAGAGACTGCAGCATTAAAATACGAGGGCACATTACAAGTGAAATATATGTTATTGGGCTGCTCAGTGGTTTGGGTTTAGTCCACCGCTTTGCAGAAGCCAACAGCAAAAGAAATCATGTAAAACTAGATGGAGACTGTAAACTCTCCTATATTGCTATTTGCTTTTGTTTTACAGTACAGTGTGTCTAGAAGCCAAAAAAACATGGAACTTGAGATTGGAGGATAATTTGGATCTACAGGAAATGGAACTTTGTTATTTAATTAACTAGTAAATAACATAGAGTAACCTTTATAGGAAAGCACCAGTAGCAGCAAAATAAGTTTATACTGATAAATGATACAGCAGCAGAGCTGTGAGCTCTTGTAATGGAAGCTCAGGAGTGAACAAATAGTGAATGAAATTAGAGAGTTTCCAGTGATTAGATTTAGATCACAAGCATTCAAACCTGGGTTGAAATAAGCAATTAGCTACAAAGATATATTTACAACATGAACTGTTTTTGTCTCCTCAGGTAGGATATATAAATGTTTCTTTGCAATTCACTTAAATACAACAGATGCTTAAAAGCAACAGAAGTCGGTTGTGGAAGAGTAAGAACAAAGTTGAATACTCAGGCTGCTAGTGTGCATCTGGGGCCTCAGCTCTAGAGGAATGCCTGTTATGCCGTGCCATTTCGCTGAGGAGAAGATCATCTGGAATTCCTTGTCCTATCACTAGACAAGCGGATGCCTCTCCTCAAGTGGGGCAGATGTGAAGTGAATGGAATTATCTCAGTGCAAAATTATCTGAGATCTTAGCCCCACAAATCTGACAGCCTGTGGAACAGCTAAATATAATCTAGAGTGACCTCGAATAAGGAAGCAAATTGGCATGAGATGAGCTAGATCCCACTGAAAACCTTTGGGAGGGCATAAAATGGGGTTTGGAGTTTTCACTAGTTGTGTAACCTTATGAAAATGTATCAAATAGCTGGAAACCTCCAGACAAGTTCAAATCCAATTTGAAGTTGCACATTTCTAGCTGTGTAGACAACTGACACTGGGATAAAGTGCTTGGAGACATAATTCCACAGAGAAGCTAAGGTGTAAGTAGTTGCCAAACACCCCAATAGCTTGAGACCATCACAGATTCTGTATTACCTCACCTCAAGGTGGGATATCTTTCAAAAGGAAATTTTGTATCTCATGAAGAATCTATTGGTGTGACAATCTTATTCTCTTATATCACACCAATATTGTGGGATATTTTGAATTGCAAAGCCAGGGTCAAAAGATGAAATTGTAACTTCTTAAATTCCCTACCTGAACTTCTCAGTCAATGGCTTGGGTCTGAAGCCTGCTTTTGAGTATCCTCACAAATAATTATAACCTAAATGCTTCAAACATCCTGTGGAATCAGAGATCCTTCTCTTTGTTAAAAGCAATAAAACTATGAGCTCTGCCTGTGAATCAAATTACAATTAGAACACTTTTATTTCACCTCTGACTTGACTAGCAAAATACATTTCAATGAAATTTCAGAACGAAAATATCTGGTGAGCATTTTAGTGAAGAGTTGGGTTCCTCTCTTAACGAAGTATCGCACAATTACTTAATCCATTTGGTATTGTTTAGAAAGAATGATCTCTAAGAAAAAAAAACTTTAAAAATACATTTGAAGTGTTGCCAGGACATACAGTTGTAGTAAGTCAGTTATAATAGTCTGTAGCATGGTATTACGAAGACAAATGGATGACTGTTGTTTGTAATCATCAGGGTTTTCCAGAAGATTAAACATATGAAAGCAAAGCTTCCTAAGTAATTCCCTAGGAGATTTCATCATATCACAGAGGAGGTTCAAAAGCAACAGCTGATCTAATTCCAAAAGCTCTTAAACTCACTGTACATTCCAATGTATTCTTCCTGGTATTTTTGTGAGCTTGTTTTCTTCAGGCCCAGCAATGCAAAGCGCAGGGTAAAAGGCAGGCTGCAGTGCAAAGCCTGAATGAACAGACTTGGGCAAGAGATCTGCCTGGAATCTGGGCAATGTAACCCTCCCACATCACACTGGAGCACTAGCACACAGCCTTGCTCTTCTAGCTCCTCTCTATTCGGAGGCTTTTTTCTATGTTCTCCAAGTAATCTCAGACCTTTCAGATTGAGAACCCTCAGCTTTTTCCACCTTCCTTGCATTCATCCTCCACTTTCCTTCAGCCAGCTTGAGCAGCACGAGTGTGAAACCCGCAGAGGAACCACTTGGTGAAAGGCCAAGGGGCCAGGATGCCAGGATTGAGCCTTGTCTTAGCTTAGCTTTAATTCACGCAGAGCTCGATTCTGATCTCATTTATAAACCACAGTCAACCGGTTGCTGTAAGCAGGTTCAAGGATACTCTACAGACAATGTCCAGCTGCTTACTGACATCGCTAAAACGAGTGAGGAAAACAGAGCTTACAATATTAATGTATCAAAGTAGAGTGTGGCAGAGAGAAGCATAGTAAAGGATAAATGCCTGGGCAGGTCCTCAGCTTATGTATATCCCTGATGACTTCTATCCATGCCAGCTGAATCATGCTAAATGACATTAATTAAGAACCTAGCTCAGGCTTCTATATTGTATGATGTGAATGCCATTATAAGGGTTTTTCAGTCATATACAGCGGCTTATCTCAGATCCTTGATCAAAATCCTCAGATTCCACTGAGGTTGATAAATACCAGAATTAAACTGCAGAGTCAAAGTGATGTCACCATTCTTCCTTTTCCTGCAAACTCTTTTGTCTTGATTCTTTACGAAGTTACGGAGACAGAAGGGATTGACATCAGTCATACATTTAAGGCAAGTTCCAAAGGCTCTGCTATTATGTTACAGTCCTGATTTATCTGAAATATAGTACTGTGTAATGCTGGTATTACAAGCAATTATGAGATTTTTATTTGGTTAGAGGCAAGGGTGTTGCTCAAACTGACTCCACAGCGCAGTGCTGCCCCATCTAAGCTCCCACGTCCTCTTTCAGATATGCAAGAAAGTGTTCTGAGCTAAACACATTTTCTATACTGTTGTTATTTATTATTTAAGGAAAAGGATTTAGGAAATCAACAACAGAGTTGTCTGTGCTTTGCTTTGAGAGTGGGGTTAATTTCTGGAGCAGTGGAATTTTATAAGAACCAGGCACTGGTGTCAGATTCTCAAAAGGAGGGATTTTCTGCATGTTGTTTATAACCGCTTCTGTTCTGAGCTGGTATGGCAGTAAAACAATTTATACGAAGAATATTTTCAGATGTTCCATCACTTATTCCCTGTTGACTGGGAAGGTGGCCTGAAAGACCTGAGATATGCACTAACTTCAGAAAGGAAAAACTGTACCGTGGAAAAAAGACTTCTTTAATAGCATGAAAAAGCTGTACAAGAGATAGAATGCAGCATCTGTATTTTCAGAAATGAGACCACCTGCAAGTGATAACGCTCGTATGAATTTTAATTAGAGAAACAACACTTTTTGCAGTATCTCCTTTCCCTTTCCAAGCAACATAGTGGAATAGTTTAAGTTGCTATGGTTACAATGAGTTGTGGCAGACTGTGGATCATCGTGATAGTGTCTTATTTGCACGTAAAGAGCAAAGGCTGCATCTTTCTGTTTCAGTCAGATGATTTTAGCCCTAAGTATTGCTGTGATTTTAAATCAATTGATGCAGCTTGACATAGCAGTCATACTAGGTGAATAAAAAATGAAAACCTTCATGGTAGGTTGACTTCCCAGTTTAAAATAAGTTCCTTTGTGATCAAGCATTATTCCAGTTATAAGTTTATTTTAAGAAAAGAAATAGTACTTTTCAACAACCCATATAGAACAGGAGATTTTATATATGCTTTAAAAAGAATGCCAAGCTGTTGCCTTGGCTCTTGAGCTATTAAAGGCACACTCTGTTTCTCATGAATGAAGAGCAGAGATCTGGCTGAGTTTCGAACTCTCTCCTAGTTCTGATCCATTCTATTTGAAAATGTGGCAATATTATCTTCCCACTGCACTGTGCAAGTATTTTTCATTACAGATTGGCATTGCATCCACTAGAGTACTTAGTGTCTTCCATTTGGAGGCAGCCAAGTCCTCTCACTTGATCCAAAACAGTTGTTAACTCTCTGAAGTATTTCTTTATATGAAAAAAAAAGTGAGAACCTTGAAACACTGTAGTGGAATCCTGTGTGAAACTAATTTGTACGAAAACCCAAATCAGTAGGTGTGTAGGGTACAGAGAGAAAGGGTGTGTCTATGCTTGTGTGCTTTCTAGCTTTCATATGTTTTCATCCAGCTAATTTCAAGGGTTAAGAGCAAGATAGCAAGCTAAAGTGATTCCAGATGGGTCAATATTAATATCTTTCTTTTCCTGATGAATGAGAAGGTATGACCTAGTTAGAAAACTGCTAAAATTACAGGCGCCAGAGAGGCTTCAGCTGGTGCCCTACCACATAGATATTTATCCTTACCTCTGCAATTATAATGCTGATGAGCTGCTCGAACCTGCTGAAGGAGACGTTCCAGGGCCTCAGTGTGTCCCCTGTGCCGAGGCTCTCTTCCACTGCAATCTTTCCAGTCTAATGAACAAAAGAAATAAACAGAAATGAAACACAAAGGTGCAGGAGAAAGTTTTAAAATATTTTCTTGTCTCTGATACTTCTCGGCTTTAGAAGATTTTTACTTCTGGGCATGCAGGAAAAAATGGCATTTGTTTTTAAGTTTGCTGCTGCTACTTGTACAATGTTTCCTTTGCCTTGTGCCAACTAAGTAATTAATCATAATGATTATTAACAAAGAGCTCACAATCAGCTCCCAGAAGCTCCTGTAGTGATTGACTAGACAATGGCTGTTTCTCTTCAGTACATAAATGGCCTCTGTTGCTGCAGTGTCCGAGCTGCTCTCAGCCTGGACCACACTGACACTCCCGCACCTCGCTAAGGTCACCCTGCTGCTCCTTCTGCGCTTTGGCGAAGCTGAATGGCTCTCCTACAGTTATACAGGAAGCTGATTGCAAAGCAGAGAATGAACATCTTCTGACATCCAGAGCTAGCTCTGTAGCCAGAGAAACATGCTCAAGTAAAATCTGTTCCCAGCAGAGGCCTGAATGAACGCTGGCAATTCCTGCCCTAGAGTCTCCAGTCTGCTCAGCACTGCACTCGTGAGGCAAGAAGCTGCGGTTTCTGTCCCATGTACCTTCAACCTACAGAAGACTTTGCTTTCACTCATTTGCTGCTAGCTACAATCTCAGTCATGATTTCAAAACCCAGACAATCTCATCACAAATAGAAAGATGAAACTGTGTCTATCAGGGAGAAGCTTTTTAATTCCAGACTTGACTATTTTCATGCTTTCATTATAATGAGAAAAAGGTATTGTACCAGTTTCCTGACTCAGAGTAATAGTGGATCAAGGTATTAAGAGGTCTGTCTGCAATGGAGACATGTTTCGACCTTGTTGGCATAGAGGCCACGTGTTTTCACAGTCACCAACAGTTTGCTCACTTGCTAAATATATAGATCTAGTTCCTAATGCGAGTTTGGACTCAAGCATTCCTTCCAACGGGCTCACCATCCCGGAGATATAAATATGTGTTTGCTGCCATTTAGCACAGCAGCTAGGTAAGCCCCGTGAAAGGGTGGAAAGAGAAGACATTTGCTGTCCTGAGCGTTGGTGGGCATCTGGAATGGCTGGTGTGGCTGTCCTGCACCCTGGCTGCTATTGCAGGGATCAAGGGCCAACTGTGTCTACAACTCTGTGTGAAGAGGCCAGTTCTTAGATCTCCTGTGAGCAGCTAAGAGGAACCAACTGGAGCTCACCACTCTCAAAGTGTTCTGGTGTCAACAAACCCGTAGAGTTTCAAACAACCTCATGATTTCTCCATCCCAGTGTTTTCCAAACTTCCTGAGCCTCCAGATTGCTGACTACCATAAAAATGACATGGAAATCAGGCCAGCTTCCTTCGTTGTCCATCACTCATATGTTAAAAGATGGATAGAAATGTTACTATCTCCTATGATTTCACAGACCAGCTGCACAACACTGGCCACCACTTTCCAGGCTGCTACTGGGTATGCGGGGGAAACAGGAGGCCAGTGGGACGCATTCACTGTTGTGCTACACAGACACATCTCCAAGCACGTCACTAATATTTGATGCTTTGGGATTGGAATTGATCAGAATTAAGCCCCAAAGCTTCCATTTTCCTTGCATATTCTTCTGTCTGCAGTTACAGACAACTTTGCAGAGTATTAATGCATTCCCATTTAATTTGTAGCTTAGGGCTGTATTTTGTTATGCAACACTGGTGTAATTTCAGATTGCTGTCTTCTTGCCAAGCTCAAATCTGCTCATTTTCAAAACCAGTGGTGAAGGCTGTCGCATGAATAAAGAAGTTCTGCCCCCCAGTAAATAACATCTTGTCTCTCAAGCTAAAATTCTGATGTTAGTGTTACTTAATGAAGGTCTTACTGTAAAGTGTATGTCACTAAGGATGCTTATAATGAAAATACCACATTCTCGCCAGCTATCTACATATACCAAGCTGAGTCTGCCTAATTCTTCTGTAAAGAAAACATACATATGTAGCCATGAAGAAACATTTCTCTTTTCCATAAACTCACAAAAAAAAAATTCCCATTATATATCGAGTGATGCTCCTGCTCTCCTACAGCAAAACTAAATGACTTCTTTTGTTACCTTGGTTGCCTTTCAGAGAAAGCCCCCCGCAGTGATTGTCCTGGGTACCTCAGTAGCACTCCCATGGGTGGTACAGCTTTCCCTGGTGGAATCAGGGACTTCGCCAAGTTCTGAGCAGCTGCACATGGCAGCATGGCCCTACCGCCAGCAAGCTTAGGGCTTTCTGCTACCCTAAAGCCCAGAATCCCTGGGACACTAAACATGGGACATGAACTTCATTCTCTGCATAGTTTTTGTGTTGATTCAACTGAAATCTGCAGGAAAACTTCCCTTACATCCCAAAGCTTTGGAACTGGCAGATATTGTTTGATTTCAGGAGGTTAATAACAGTGGACAAGCAATAGGCAGGGAAGACAAAGCAATATCACCCATCAAACTAAGAGGGCAGATAAACTCAACTTACTTGAAGGAGAAGCATATTCAGGAGTAGATTTGCGTGGAGGTCCCCATCCTCTCATGTTGTATGCTGAAACATGGACATAATACCTCTGGCCCTGCAAATGAAAACAACTGGAGTCAAAACTATCCCATGACTCAAAGCCTTGGCTGTAATAATTGGAAAGCAGTCCCTTCCAAAGATGATCTCTTTGAGAAACTGAAAGAGCTTTCAGCAGCACCAACTGATGCACTGTGACAGATTGAAACATGGTACAAAGATTTCAGGACAGGTGATCTGCCAAGGGTTAACAGAACACACCAGCTCCAACTGACAAACTGACAAACTGCAACGAAAGCCGAATCCTGGCAACTCTTACAATCAGATGTGAGGAACAGGGACTCCCCTCTCTCCTATCATATTTAACAGAGTACCAGCACAGCAATGGAAGCTTTGTTTGGCTGCCACTGAAATCCACCAGACCTTTATCACTGATTTTGATGCATAAATGTAGGCTGACGGAAAGCTATTCTGAAAATCTAACTTCTAATTTAAACATGTTATATACTTCAGAGAGTATAGACAAACACACAGTCAGCACTGTTCTTAACATTTTAACTCAAGAACAGTTATTCTGTTTTGCTAAAAAATGAGAAACAGAGTAAATGCATATTGTGGCTCAGCTCCCTGGAAGACAGTGTGCTTCAAATCAAACACTTCTTCAGATAAAATGCTAATAAAACCCAGTAATTTTTCTATTCTACGTAGAGGAGTTTGTATTGTGCCCATTACTTACTCTTTAAAGTTATTTCTCTCATTTTGAAAGCCCATGTTCGGGGGCACTGGCCAAAAGGCATATGCATAACTCCCTCTACTATATACACTTTTGTAGCCCTGATTCAGTGGGCAGTGAATTCAGTGGAAAGGCTCCAACTCGCTGGATGTTGGATTGGCCCCCTCTGATAATGGTTCCAGTGGAATAATTGTATTTTGAGCAAGTTTTATTTTCCTTGGGTATTTTGTGAATCAAAACTTGCTTGCACAAATGCTCCATTCAGGCTGTTCAAGCCTGTAGGAAAGAAACTTTCAGACACGTGGTCAAAATTATTCTGCCTAAGAATCCATATGAGTATTCATGAATTTTCTCCATCGCTGACTCTGCTCTTATCAGTGTAAAACATTTATGCAAAAATAAATAACAAAACTGCAACATCAATGTGAGTGTTCCTGGAAGAAGCAGAAGAGAAAGAAATGTTATCCTAGATATTGGTCATCAGAGTTAGGACTAGATCTTTCATGAGCCTTTGATCTGCACTAGGATTATCCTGTGATCTAGAAAGCAGCAGCTTTCACTCCAGTCTCTTCTGATCTCCCCTATGCTTGACAACTTATAAAACAGTTCATGCTGTCTGTCTGTTCCTTTGTGACTTTTGGATTATGGATGCCAGACATATTATGCTCAATGACTGGAACTTACTGCTGGAAGAAAGGCACTCTCCGGTTATTACCAACAGGCAGGGAAGCAAATTGTCAGTGTCTCTATATCACTGGGGTGGCAATGGGCATCAAGATGTAAGCGAGTCACTTCGCACTTACTGTTCTGAGACCTGTGATGGTGCACCTCAAAGACTGAAGATTATCCATAATTATTTCACCAACCAAAGGGGAAAAGTCTTCTGAAGAGCTCCATTCCACTAAGAAACAAGTAGCAGGAGAAAAATCAAATCAGATACCAGTCCAAGGAAAGAATTCAAAGTACTTGTATCATTCACAGGTTAACTTTTCTCCCAGTAGTTTCCCATTCCATGTGGATACTAAAAGTAATGTTTAACAATAATGTTTAGCAAAACTTCACACAGAAATAGTATTTCTGTGTATGAGAGAGAAAAGCAAAATATTGCTCAGAAGTTTTTCAGGAAAGAATGCTTAAAAATACACTGCAGTACAAATTACATTCAGTCAGCCTTTGTCCTCATTTAAACAATTTCCTTTCAAAGAAAGAGAAGCAGTGGGGAAAAGTAGGCAGAGAATCTGGACCTGCTAATACCATTTGGCAGTTTATAAATCCAAGGGACTGTTTTGCAATTGGATCTGCATAGGTAGGTATGGACAGAGAGTCCTTTTGGCTCCCCAGGTACACAAAACTCTCATCACCTAGCCCTGACTCATTTATACAGACCTATCCTCCTTGGACTAGACCCAGCTCTCACTAGAGTCTCCTCATTGGTTCCAGTGGGTTCTGGCTCTCTTGTCCAAGCCTGATGGTGCTGTGGTCACTGAAATTACAGGGCTCCACAAGGACCTTTTAAGTTATATCCACTTCTGAACTGAATTAAGTGGCTCTGGGCTGACACATCCCTCCAAACCTGTCCTGCTGCCCAGATTACAGTGGGTATCTTCACCAAAGTGCTCCCATCAATTTCTACAGACAGCTCATATTCCTGTCTCAGGGGTTCTGAAATCAGTAGCCCTGCTGTCAGTGCTCTTCCTCACTACTTGTAAATATGAATGTGCACATAAAATACAATCAGACAATGAAAAGCTACTAGATGAGTTTAAAAAAGGAATATATGCAAGTAGGGAGCTGACGGTTGTGGGTAGGAAAACAACCTCTTGAATTTCTTAAATTGTACTTCATTAATGACAGGTACCATGATTAGAGTTAAGGTTAATCCCAGAGTCACACTTCTGGGATTTAGTACCTTGTGCCTTCAGACTCGAACTTCCAGGAAAACCCATTAAAAACATAGTGAAATTAATCTCTCAAATCATTCTACTGTAGACATGGGGAAAATCCCATCAATTTTCTGGATTTATGCCCAAGTAGAGAATTCAACCCAAAGCTTACCCTTTAAGAGCCACAAAATAACTTATAGATACTTTATTTGCATATTTATTAGTATTGGAGCCAATAATTTAGAACAGATCATGGGGCATAGGTATTTTAATTTCAATATGTGAAATAATCATCTTCTGGCTGTGACATACTGGTACTTCCACGTTAGAAGAAAAAGGCTTCACAGAACCTTTTGCTCAGCATATGCAACATTTAACTGCCAACACTTTTTTCTAAAATAGCCAATTATCAATAGCACAACTCATTTTTCCTTTCTCTCCTAATTGCTCCTTTTCTGCGATGGCAACTTGTGAATGCACAGCGTGTTCTGCAACGTTTCTGCATTTGCTGCAGTGAAAAGGACATTGGTTTTGTCTATTGTCTTTGAACTTTTCAGCATATACTTTCCCAGTTTTCCATGGGTTTTAAATACCTAATTACTGCTACACGTAGTGGAAGCTGTCTCTGTACAGTAGTATGAAAATGTACAGTCTGTTACAGTACCATATTGTAGGGTTTTGTTGACAACTTAATTATAGGAATTGTTATATGTACCATTGAACTTGATGGCCTCACAGAGTTTCCATTGTAAACTACGATTTTCAGGGTTTATAACTCCACATCCTAGAAACTTAGACATGCTCTCTGTTTTCCAGAAGGATAAATTGCAGAAACCCTGCTTGAACTGCTGAACATGTTATTGGCAGACTTACAGTCACCTCAGATATCATTTTAGTTTTCAAAGGTTCATGAAAGTGAGATAGTGCCGCTCAAGAGAGGTTCTGTCAGCAAAACCCATCTTCACTGAAATCTGCAGGCTGGCCTGAGTGTGCCTCTCTGCATGAGGGGCAATGGTGGGGCTGCACTTTAGACAGTACGAAACAAAAGCCAAGGGTGAAATAAGTAGCTTTAAGCTGCTTTCAGCTTCCCAAATTATTAGCTGTTTAATGGACTAGAGGCTGCCCAGACGTAACCCATAGTTCGAGAGGTATACTTAAATTTGGGTGGCTTGCACAAATAAACACTGCAGCCCTGTTCTTGATGTGTGTCTCCTTCTCAACCCTTCCACTTGTATTCTGGCAGTTAGAAAAGTGCTCCTAGTATTTAGAGATCCCAACAATACTTCCTGGAGTGGAATTAAATGCCTTAATCTAAACAGGATTGTGATCCTACACGTTTGCGAGCAAGTGTATAGGAGGAACATCATGACAGTAGTATCATGATTAGGAACAACATGGGCAGTTTGTTCTCAGAAATAATAAAAGGCTGCTGAGTTCAGAGGAAGAAACTGAGTTACCAAGGGGAGAAAAGGCTCAAATTATCTTTAAATCTCTCTCAGGAACAGCTGTTGAAGTGGGGTTTGATACAATAAATCACAGCTCTGCTCCAGGGCAAACTGTTCTAGGGTAAACTGTTACCCCAAATCATGGTGTTAGTGAAACCCCATATACAGGGTAAACACCCTCATCCACTTGCTGGGTGACATGTTGATTCCCAGTCTCTTGAAGGACATCTACTCACTAGAGTGAACACCTGAGTCTGCAAGTGCTCTCACGAGGTGCTGAGGAGGGCTGTGCACCCTTCTGATCCCCTCAACCAGCTGTCTTCACTGGCTGCTAGGCTGAGGCTCAGCTGTGCTCCCCATTATACAGCCAAGAGATGCCAGTGTTTTGCACTTACTTTTTTTTTACCTTACCATGTTGTGGCTGAGACCCATGAGATTGAAAACATAGGAACACGGTCTTAGCTTGTGGATCAGGTTATGGTTATCATTATGGTTGAGAATCCCTCTTTTCACGGATATTTATTTCCCAAGATGGCATATACAAAGTCAGTCAAAATTCAATTTTAAAATATATATAAACCCATCACATTCGGAACAAACTCTGCCTCACAGTTTCAATAAAAATTTCCATAACTGAAAAATAAATACTTTTGCAACAGCTGTGTTGGAATAGTGCCTTCTTTGTCCCCTTGTTTCAAAGTACTGCTGAAACCTATCGATAGGATACACTGACTGAAGCATTGCTGGTTTTGACCGAATATCCTTCTCTGACTCAAGATCTCTGTCATGAAGAAGCTCATAATAAATTTTGCATTTTTTTGCTTACTTACGATATTAACAAACTGGTTTTCCACCCCCATGATTTTACTGGTTCAAGTGAGAAGAGGATGATGTGATACAATTTTAAACGCAAAGCAGCTTAAGTCATTCGACAATTCACATTGTTGAAGATGTCCCTGTTTAATGCAGGGGTGTTGGACTAGATGACATTCGGAGGTCCCTTCCAACCCAAATGATTCTATGATTTGTCATTGAAGTTTATATCTCCTGTTAAACATTGCCGGATATCAGCTTTCTACCATAATAATACTCTAAAGATAATACACAATATTCTACTGTACACATTAATTGGGTTTTAAACCTTTTAGAAGGATGTGAATAACAGTGTTCCTGTTTTAGAGATGGGAAAATGAAGGCAAGGAGAGGTAGAGCATCTTGCTCACCCAGCAGGACTCAAAACAACAAGGCAGAAACTTCTGTGAGCTATGTTACATTAGGTCAGTGCTGCTCACACTTTCTGGCTCTGTGAGATATCCATAGCTCTTTCTGGTACCAATACAAAGCTACACATCCTTGGTTTTACCCTTGTGATTAACCATATCTAAAAATGATGCAACTTTCTGCGTGAACAACACACCACGAAGATTTTGCTAAATCTTTACCCACTTTCCAAGAGAGATTGTGGGGAGCAACTGCTCTGAGAGGAATCAAAAAATACCAGCTGTTTGTGTAACTCTAAAGTACTTGGGACTTTAAGTAAGAACAAAAGGCCAGCTAACCTCAGCACTTTAGAAGCTGAATATTAAAATGTTCAAGTATAAAAACCTGAAGATGAGAAGGTCCTTTATAAGAACCCAGGAACAAGAGCTGGTCTTGTAGACTGTACCAACTGTGCTGTAAAGGACCTGAAAGCTGTTGGGTGAATTAAGGATGAAGCATGTTCCAGTCCCGTTCTGAACACCCCAAAGGGCTGCTTTGTCGTGAGCGCTGAATGTCTTTGCTGTTGCGGCTTTCCATCTGACACTTCACGTTATGTCAGAGCAGGGTTGTTTTTTTTATTTTATTTTATTTAATATATTGGTGACTATGTGTTTTAATGAAGGTGCCCTGTATTCCAGAGCTAGCAAATGCACGGTGTGTTGCTGCGGTCGCCAAGATAAGTAGTAATTTTTAAATAAACAGCAGTATAAACAGTTACATAAAACTCATGTAAATTGCTGGCACATAATTTTAGACTGGCTTAAGTTATGTAACTTACTTGTGGCCAAGTTGGGTTTTTTTAATACTCAATTCATGCACTTCGAAATAAAGGTAGAAGTTTGTTTTCACCTGTTTCTTTTCCACTCGCTATCTTTCTGTTATGCTGAGCATGCCTTAAACAGCTTATCAGAGAGACTGACAGATCAGAGACGCAGTGAAGGCACAAAACGCCTCCTGACCCTCGTGTAGATTAATTCAGGAAAACACCTTCTCCTAAGTCAAGTAAACAGACCAAGCCACAGTAGAATTTGTCACTTCTCTTGGCGTTTGTTTTTGCTTGCGCTTAAATTACTCACTGAATTGCTGAGTAGATTCATTAGGCCAAGGGACAAGAGTTCTGTTGCTGAGTTGATGGGGTCTACAGAATAATGTCCTGAGCTGGGATTCTGGGGTTTGTTCTCTCATTTGCTGTTGGACTTGCTGTGGGACATTGGGCAAAGCATTATGCCACTGTGGCTTTTAACCCTGAAGAAGGCAGCAAAGATTCTCTTCCCTTCCCTTCCTCCTCATGTCCAGGGCCTAGGCTGAAGGACGCTGTGTTCTTACCTTGTGTTTCCAAGGGCCTCCAAACAACTACCTGCATTGTTCAATATCTTCCTTTGAAATGTATAACTGGAAGAGAGTGCTAACACCAGAAATCACTTCACACCGTCTTTTTCTGCCTGCTGATCTTTATGAAATAATTTTGATAATTTACACTCATGGTGTCTCAGCAGCTTGATTTCAGGATATCGAACACTGCCATTTGTGTGAATAAAATCAGGATGAAAGTACCTAAACAAATATTTATATAACTATTTTGCATATTTGTATAACAAAAGTGAAGAGAATTGAACACTAGTGAAAAGCAGGAATCATTTGTTGGTGCAGAGAGCATCACCAGCTCAGATAGAGAACGTTGTTTGCAGTATTTGGTCAGCTCCTCCCAGGTGTTTTGAACTGTTCTTTCCAGCCTGATTTAAGAAAGGAACTCGATCTTTGCAGATTTGGTCTCAGGATCTGTTCATGCCTGTCTCATATTTGGAAATTCTCCAAAGAATGATAGGAGAAAGACAAGTCATCCCAGCTGTAGGGAGTACTGACAGAGATCCCAGCAGAGTGCTTCCATTAGGAAAAAACCAGAGGTTTGGCACTGAGGAGTTTGTATTTGTTCCCATGGATTTGTTTTTTTGCGTGAAGGGTATAATCCATCCATAAAGGCACACTAACTGAGGACGTCTGGAATTGGTTGCACTCTGCTCAGCAAGATTGTAGACACAGGCAATAAGATAGAAGCCACAGCATTTACAGCAGGGACAGGTGAACTTTCCATTTGTTTGTTTGTTTAGGAACTCTAACTGGGATTTACTACAATGCCTAAGGCGTTGGGGCATATTGCTGTGCAAACACCGAGGCTAAAACAGCTCAGTCATGGCCTGGGACTAGGATTTCTAGGTACTATTTAAATTAAAACCTGAGCTGCTAGCTGCTCTGAGTACTAGTGTTGATTATTTTGGGTCTTAGCTATTATTGCAGTTCTTTCTGTAAACCTATTCAAGGCTCTGTGTACTGCGTCAGTAGAAACATCAATAAAGCTGAAGACGAATGAGAAAGATGCAAACAAACAGTGCTGTATCCACCTGAAGTAAATAAAACACTGCTGTGGTTTAGTGTGGAACTGCTGCAGGTGGGTTTAAGGGCCTCTCATCAGAACACCAGACAGAACAGCACCAAGCAGAGTACCAAGAAGAGCATTTCTAGACTATTCCTAGAGAGCACATCTTCATTTGAAAATCCCTTGGCTACAAACCTTCATGATACTTATTTCAGAGAAAATTTTTTAAGAATCAAATACTTTAGTTGCAGTAAAGCTTCTTCCCAAACTGCTGTGGGCTCCTTAACCTTTGATGCCAGCTAATAACCTGTGATGTCAAATACCATTTCCTGGGGCCCTGTTGCTGGCTGTTCCTTTGACCCAGGCCACAATGCTCTATTTTATGTCTTGATGGTTATGGGAAGCATTATGACAGCAGGCTGAGTGCCAAAGACACATCTTTGCTTGATCGTGGTTTCAATAGCTCATCTTATAGCAAATCTACATTATATAAATGGTTTATAAGTTACTCTTTTTTTTTCATTGTGCTAAAATTCTCACCAGGAGAAATTTTTTTTTTAATGGACTTCTTTCTCAAGTATTTAATTAGTGTTTTCTAAGTACTAACAATTCTTTATTTGTTTGTAATAAGGCCAGCTATTCCAGTACAAGTAAGAAGTTTTTTCCTTTCTGTTAGTGAAAATGACATTTCTTACTAACATTTTATAAATAACTAAGAAAATGTGCCATGTGGGTGCACGTTGCCTTCCAGTGTGGGCCCGTGGTTAAAAAGCTACAATGGATAATAATACCAGCCAAGAACTGTGTCTCAGCCCTGCAATGACAAACATATCCCACTCTGGCTGTGGAAAGAAAAGTGGGAGAAAACATGTGTTAGAAAGGGGAAAAGAGACTGGAGAATAAATGGGGTTCTTATGCAAAGGCTCCATGTCCTAGAAAGGTGTAATGGGCTTGGCTCCAATTCTGCAGATTTCCGCTCCCCGCAGGTACATTTTATTCGTGTAATCTGTGTAACTAGTTTAAGAACACAAGGACTGCTCATTTGTGTGAAGCGTGCATGGGTTAGGCTCAGCTTCTTCCCCAAACATAATCCATTAAGATCTAATTAATAATGAGCAGTTGGAAAAATGCAAACAAAAAAGGGATCTATCACCAAGTGCGACACGAACCAGAACACTGCGTAGCACTGTTAACAATGAAAGGAAAGAAACAAACATGAACTCAAGTAATCTGCTGAATGAGACTTTGCTTTTCCTCTGGTTCTCCTGTAATAGATTTTTAGAGACTTAGCTGTATAGATGTTAATTAATTATATTTAAGGCTTATATTTCTTTATAAACTAATCCTTACAGTAGCTTCAAGTGCTTTCACCTTTCCCTCACACTGTAGCCAGGTGTTTCAGGCAAAACTGTCTCGATTTGGGGAATTTTAACTTAATTTATTATCAATTAACACAAATTTCTAATCATACATTCGGAGTGAAAAGAAAAAAAAACCCACAAAAAATTAAAAAAACATTTAGGCGAACACCTTCCCACTGTCTTTCCCAGGTTCAACTAATGCCAAACACTGATCCTCCCCACGTCTTGCTATCGACTCCCCTTGTCTCCCCAGTGGGGTTGCACTCCGCAACGGGGTTTTCCATCATGTTTAGAGCTGGTCAGGCCAATTGTGACCAGCACCTGGCATCTTCTCCCACGCCTCTGGCTGCTGAAACCTGCCATATAAATACCAAACACCGTGCTCAGGTGTGAGCCAAGTCGGGGCTCATGAGTGAACTCATTGGGTGCTCAGACCTGAGTTAATAGGGCGCTGACGTGTGAACGAGATGAGTGTTCATTAGTAAATTAAATGGGTGCTCATGCATGAACGGATTGGGTGCTCATGCATAAATCCATTGGGTGTTCATGCGTGAACTAATGGTGCACTCATGCATGAAAACAGTGAACCCTGCAATTTATGAGATAAGAGCTAATTCCCCCCTTTGCAATACCTATAAACTGGAAGCTATAACGCTCAGCCACATGCAAAAAAATTTTAAAAATACTTATGAATTTTAGTAAGTCAAAGCAAAGATAGAGCAATGTCTAAACTTCAGCAACATAATGATCTGAGCCTTTTTTTCTAAGACACCAAAGGCAGACAAAACCAGAGCCTAGATGTCTGGGGTTTCTCATAGCCATTCATCTTGAGCTGCTGTTCAAAACCCTTATAAAACACAAAGCAGGAGGAAAGAATGATTGAATTGAGTAACTGGTGTCTGATCAACCACGTTAGCTCATTACACCATCACTTAATATGTGATCCATGTTTAAAGGTGGTTTTAAACACATAGCAAACTTAAAAAATAGGAGTTCTTGTATTTTATGTTACGTGCAACACATACTACAGACATTGACAGGAGCTAGAAATAGAAAGGTTTGTTTTAACATTTCTACATTTCTGTACTTGCTAGGCATAAAAATAGAAGTCAAATTGCACAGTCCTGCTAGCTACCAAATTGTAATGTGCAAATAAAGTGCCCAGGAGACCTAATAAAATGCCATAAATGAACTACTGTAAAAAATATCAGACCACACCTATTCAGCAGGATAAATTCAAATGTCTTACAAAGAAATGTATTCTCTTTCCTTTTTATGGAGCAAGAACTGTTTTGGGGAAAGAAAGAATGAGTTTCAAACTATACAAAGAAACTTTGAATAATAATAACGTTCTACCTATTTAGATGAGCCAAATCTGTCTGGAGTCAAACCCAGCGTACAGGACTAGAAGAGACCCTAGAGGAAGTCTGCTGTGGAACAAATCCAGCTGTGATCAAACACGGTGAGGCAACTATTGATAGACAAATCAAATGCATAACTTACAAAACATATGGTATGTGCTGGTTGTACATGCTCACAGAGGCAAGAAGATAAGATTATTTGGTCGTGAAAGGATTATCCTGAGAGTAAACCATGCAGGATCGCACAACATTGGCACATCATTTTTGTAAAATCTTTGAGGTTTTTCACACTTAAATTTTCAATTACAGATTTTCCATTGACACAGTGAGATGTCGACTGAGAATCTCAAATACAGATTTTTTTGAGCTACAGAATGTGTATCATACAGGCCCAACCTGGCAGGCTTCCTGAGCCTATGATCTCAGGTATTGACCCTTAATGACATGACAGCTCCGTTCAGCAGTGTTATTGTTGGAAGCTAAGACTTCCAAAGTTAACACCAAATGGCACTGGTTTCTCCTGGACAAAGGTGCCTGTCTATAACCAACCCATATTTTGCAGCCATGCAATAGCAACATGTTGTAGCTACTGCCTGTCTAGCTAGGATTGACCCAGGGATTGAAAGACAATTTAAATGATTCCCATGCAAAAATACTGAAAGGAACCACAAATTACCTTGGAAGAAGGGAGGCAGGGAACAACTTTTTGTCAAAATTGAAGCAAGACATAACTCCTTCTTGCCTGATCTAAGCTGATGTGTGTCTTTTACTCTTTTTAAAAGAGTTACACAGACATAGAAAATAAAAAAGTCTTCTCTCCATCCAATAGAAATCCTAGAAGGCAGCTGGGTAGTCCTGACAAACATGAAATATTCTGCTAAAATATCAAACTAAACAAAGAGGTAAAAAGGGCTAAAGCGGCCTTGACAGCTTAGCATCACTATCTGGAAAATAACTTGGCATTCAAGCCCACAGCTACATCCAAACAGAGAGAACATCAGCTCTGTTTGCTACATCAAACATGGCTCAGATTTTTTTTTCTCCTTTCCTCTCTCGAAACGTAAATAGTTCCAGGCTTTTAAATAAATTAGCTCAACTTTGGTTATACAAGCTCTTCCAAAAGGGAATATAGATGTTTGTTTAAAAATGGTAAATAAAATATAAATGGAGATTTTTCCATTGCATGGTGATGCTTTCCAGTAGGTAATGATAAGCACTATGTCCATTTTTCTTCCTTACTCTATACTTGGGGATCACAGCGTTATTATGACTACTGCTGAAGGGAAATAGATGAGAAAAAAAAAAAAGGAGGAAAAAAGGCTTAGGAGGAGGTTTACCTGTACTTACTCACTGTAAAAGCAAAATAATAATCAGGTTTTAAATGTGCAGAAAATAAGTGCAACAAAATCACTGAACTTTGCTTATAATTTTGCTCTTGAAAACCCCCGTTTTTTTTCATGTGCTGGTGCTGGGTGGAACCTGTGAACCCTAGAAAGGCTAATTAGTGAAAGACAACAGTTCCTAAAAGCCCTACAAGCACTTAGCACTTGGCTCTATTGGGACTGCTCCTAGGAGCCGAGCGGTGCCTACCTCAATTATGTTGCTGCTGGGAGGTTTTGCATAGAGATAGTTACAGGAGTGTAGCTCTAGGATAAAAATACATCACACTGCAACAGCATGACAGTGTAAATGAAGGTTTAGCCTGACTTCAAACTGTGGCAAGTTATTGAGTTTATTAGTGTGGAACATTGTGTTTTCAAGGATGTAAAAGTAAAGGAGGTTTTCAGTACTTCCTCTATGGGATGTGGGGTTTGGCTTTCAGGCATGGGGTTTTTCTTCTCAATATTAGAGTGATGCTTCACATCCTTCTTGAAACTGGCTGGGGTGCGGTGTCTCTGGCTTTGAATCTTTCTCGAGCATGGAGCAGATTATTACTACTATTATTGATTTATGTCATGCCTGTCTGCTTCCAGCCTCCAAACACTTTCCTAAGTTACACTATACATCGGAATCATTTCATGTCAGCCACCACCACGCTGTAGCCTTCTCTGGAGGGAAGCTGAAGGGAGCTATTAGGATGGTGCCTGCAACATTAAACAACAATCCAGGAGAGGAAGTAAAGAATACTCTGGCTCCTGAAAGCAACGGTTCAAGAGAATGCAGTCACTGAACTGCCATCCAGCTGGGACACCAAAGTCAATACCCATTCACCGTGTGTGGTTAAAATTAAATCTCCTAATGAAGTGAGATGGTTTTAGTGGTTAGAGAGTGAGTGCAAAGTATTATTCTACTGTATTATTATTTGTAAGCTATACGGCTAACAAGGGAAAAGATCACACACAGGAAAATAGCAGACAGTTAGATAATGTTCCAAGCCCAGTTTCTACATGACATTTGGGCAAATAAAGCTTTGGAAAGAATATGTTAAAAAGAAAAGATGACACAGAAAAAAGGAATTGGCAGCTTCTTGCTGGTTTCAGGGAACTGAACTAAACTGAAGTGATCTCAGTTTTTATCCCCTGTAGTTCAGGTCTGGAGAATTATTAGATTCTGTTAATGAGCAGGTATTCCCTAAACACTGTTGCAAATGCTCCTGAATTTTAATTTGATTAGAAAAAGAAATGGTAAAGTATTGAGGGGAAAAAACCCAAACCCTAACAGCTTATTTTTGTCCCTAAATTAATAAAATGCTTAGATAATTTTCTGGATAGGATGTTTATGTATCGGACTGAAAAGATCCTCACACGATGTTCTCAAGCTCTCCTTTCAGGGCTAGGAAATGCTAGCTGGTTCTAATCATTCTTGCAAGCGATCATTTGAAAGGTTCATTTTATGACCCCTCAAAGTAGCACAAAGAATCTCACTCCATAATGTAATAAACAATTCTACAACCAGTGCTTAATTAATTCCCGAAAGTCACCAAAAGAAGCTATTAATGATCTTTCTTTTTATCTAACCATAAATATGCAAGTCTCCCAGGATCAAGGATTTAAAAGGAACATTCTGGCAAAACTAACTGTCAACTTGATAAAGCATAAAGTGATCACCAGTGAGGGCAATTCTAAATGCGACGGCAATGCTACCTAGGCTGATTAGAAAGTTAGGTCAGGTTGGATTAAGTTTCTCTGAATATTGTGCTTACCAAGAGGAGGACAGAACTGACACGGTGCAAAACAATTCAACCCAAATGAATGCACAAGAGAAAAATTCTACAACCTTTAGAAAATCAGTTCTCTCTGAATTTGCTTTACCGTGAAAATATCAACATCATTATAATTACCGTGTGGACAATATTTCAAGGTTGTTTAAAATACATGTATTATAAAGAGCAGACAGATATTTTCAAGAGAATGTAAATGTTTTAGAAGCCCAAGTATCATTTTCACAAATAAGTCAGGCAGTAGGAAGCCCTTAAATGAAATTTAGTTTCCTGGCAACCCAACCCATTGCTGAAAATTAGATTTAGGCTTCTAAAGGGCTTTGATGTTTTTGAAAATCACACTTCCTGCAGCACTGCACAGTTGACTAGGTGTAATACAGTAATTTACCCTTCTACTGAGGCTATCAGGAATGGGATCACTTTGATGGCTTCAGTGATGTCTGGCATATTGCTTTTAGTTCCACTGTACAAAAAAATATTTTACTGGGCATAGCCAGTGATGACTGGAATCTCTGATCAGAAGCAAGGGTAGGAAAGAGAGAATCTGCCTTTTCCTAAGTAAACTCATGCATTCCTTTGGGTGCTCGTGCCTGATGCCAGTGGAGCCTGTGCACCAGCGTGTCCCCCCTTCAGAAGAGCTCCATGAGCTGTCGGATCCTTGATGGGGTGGGGCTTTCTGAATCTCTCGTGTTGAAGCAATGCCTGTGACAGCCACACGTGGAAACATGAAATACACTGCCCTGCAACACAGCCCAGGTTCTCACTATCTGTATGGAAATCTAAGGTTCAAGCACCTCTCAAATCAGTTTTTAATTATTAATACAAAGAAGCAAACACAACAGGAAACGTTGAGAGACATGCAGTGGGAAATAACTAAGAGGACTTTCAGGCTTCTCACTCCTTGAGTCCCCTGAGCTGGGCAAAGAACTTTAGATCTTCAGAACAGTATTTTTCAGTCCCTTGACCTGTGGAAGGACTCAGGCTCCCACTGGAAGATGAAGGCTGCTCTTAACACTGAAGAACTTCCTGTTCAAACATTTTAAAATCCAAGGAAGTTTCTTTAAGGAGAAAATTTTAAAATTTCTCTTTTTTTTTTTTGTTCTAATCTTCAATAAAACTTTTTTTTAATGTTGGAATTTCCTGTGGAACAGAAATTCTGTTTTAAAACCATTTCTATTCAACAGTTCTGTTCAGATGGAAGTATTTTCCTATTCATTCCACTTTGCAACTAACTGGTGCCACCCCAAATGTAGTGCTCTTCCAAGAATGATGTGGCAGCCTTGGAATAGCTAATTAGTTGGGCTGTATGATGCCTCTGCCAAAAGTTGCAGCTTCCAGAGGCATTCCTTTAAGGAATGGTGGTGTGGGTTTGGCATTTACAAGGATACACATGGTTTCAGGAGCCCACAGGCACCAAAAGTTAGTTTGTGTTTTATAACTGCTCATCTCAACCCAGTCATTGAGCTGATGTCCTAACCACAGTGAGTCAAGCAAACTTCTTCAAAGCACTCACGGAGAAAGCTTTTGGTTAATTTATTTTTCTTTTTTCATAAAAATTTTGTCTTTGGGGAATCTTTTAAGAAAATTCCACTTCTAGAGCTATTAAATGGGAAAACAAATTCAAATGTTACTAGCGTTGTAATCTAATCTCTTGTAGATAAATACCTTTGTCACTTAAGCCCTCAAATTTTTGTACCTTTTTAAGGTAAATGAAAGATGTCTAAATCCAGTACCTTTATACTTGGTCACCACAGCTGAGTTGACACTTAGAGGTTCCTGGAAGGTGACAGTGAGTGATGTACTGCTTGTTACCATGAGACAGACATTGGTTGGCGCCTCTGGGGCTCCTGGGAGAGAAGAGAAAACATCAGCTCTTCAGCACAACAAATCCTATTCAAACAATGTTTCTGAGTCTTCAAAGAACCTACTGAAAATCACCCTGCAATTGTGAGCTTTGGGTTGTAGGTGTTTGTGTTCTCTGCCTTTTGAGCATTTTAATTAGTGCCCCTGCTAACAATATCCTGCAGACACCATTTGTTTCTATCATGGTTTTTGGCTCCTTTCAGTTAAAAATATCTTCCTGCATAGATTTAACCCAATAAAACAGATTCATGCTAATTATGTCAATGAAAAGCCCCTATAAATCTCTTGTGGTGGGTAGGAGGGGAGAGAAAGGACAAAACTGCAAAGAGCTAATTAAACCTTTATGGTTTCACTAACAAACTCAAATTTATCAAATAACAGAAAACACGTTTACATTATTGTGATTCCAAAACTGCAAATTCCACGAGTGTTTCAGTGCAGTGGTTCCAAAATACAGTCGTCAGTTGAGGCCTCCTAACTTTTTTTTTCTTTCATTAAAAAAAAAAGGCAGAGCTCACAGAGTATCAATCAAACTCAATTCAGGAATCAAACACAAAATGTCATGACATACTGCTGAGATTGATTTTTAAAAAAATCACTGTATTAACTTACACTACTGCTGTATTTAGTGTGTCAGGGCACCATGCCTGTCTTAAAAAAGTAATCATAGAAAACAATAAAGATGAAAAAATTATTTGTAAGTACATTTATATAAAGATGATTGCAAAAATGTTAATGGCAATGATTTTCTTCCATTGAACAGGATACAGCTAAAAGATCAACACGTGAAACAATTCAGCCCTGTTTACTCCTTCCCATGGGCCCAAATTCACGTTTACTTTGAGTACAGACTCACTTGTACAACTGTTTAAAGTGACCTAGTCTGTGACTAGGCTGATGAAATGTTATATGTGGATGCTGAAATTAAGTTTTCACATTTTTTATATGTAAAATGAAATACCATTACTCGAGCGAATGTTTAGAACAACTCCATTCTTCTACAACAGAATGGGTTTTGAAAAATAAAATCAAGTTACAACAGAAAAAAGCCAATGTCTCCATCCCTATTCATATATTCTTTTCTAATCATCTTATTTTAAACTCTAACCACATTAAATGAGATCCAGGAGTAACTATGAAGAAAAATAAGGACAGAAACATTATATCCTCATTCAAGAGTTTGAAGTCTCATCAGTTTTGTGAAGCCCACTCCTAAAGGAGCCATGTGATTGCTGCTCCCAAACATTTTGTCCTCTACTGTTCTAACATTGATTTCCTTCTCATTCTTGGGAAGATCATTTAGTCATATGTCTCGGTTTTCCCACCCTAACATTCATCTGCATTTTCCCATCCTAACATTGACAGCAGTGCTGTGAGGATCAGTTAGCGAGAGCATCTGAGGATCAGTTGGCGAGAGCATCTTTGCTCCACAAAGGCAGAGCATTCTCAGTTGTAGAGCTCTTGAATTTTGCAACTAGTTTCTTCTACTTACGAGCGTGCTCGTAGCCTGCCTTCATGCGCTTGTAGAGCCTGGATCTCCATTCCCAGGCTTTTAGTTGCTTCTCTTTTTCTGTGTTGTCTGTACCCAGACCTTCGTTCATCACTTGCGCAGACAATTCAGTGACTCGCTGCTGTGCTTCCTGGACCAACGTGCTCAGGTGCGCTGACCTGCTTTCCATGGTGACAACTACCAAGAAAAGGGAAAAGTAAGTAATTGCTGGGCAGACTTATGTGACAAAATTCTGGCCTCATGCATTCTGGTATAACACAGGTAGGGTTAATCCTTGAACTCTCTGCCTTCCAGTAGTTATCTTGCCATCAGGTGGACTAGAGCATGACAATTTATATCACTTCAGGATCTGGCTACTTAAATGGGATTAACGACCTGAATAAATAGAGAAAATTTTATCTTCCAGTGTTTCAAGTATGCTTAAAAATGCCTTAATTAGATTGAAATTGCATGTATGTTTTAAGCTGGTGGAATATGAAACCAAAATCAAAATAATAAAGCATTTGGTTTCTATCCAACCTCTCCTTTGCCATAATACCATAAACTTTCACAGAGAAAAAAAAAGGTTGAACTGGTTATAAACATGTACAATATGTATATATCTCTACAAGTGAAGAGAGATCTATTTGGCAAACTCAAGAATTAGAGTTTTGTGCTTATGGGCAATGGCTGGTAGCGAGTGAATCTCTTTCCAGGTTTTCTTTTTGCTAAAGTTTTGCCCATGTAATATCTAGTTAGTCCTCTGACAGACTGGACAGAGAACAAGCAGCTTGACATACAGAGATTTTGTTTTCTCCAGTGCCCAGAATAGTTTCATTTTGATGTTCAGCAGTTCAGATTGTCTGCATGAGCTACAGAAAGGTGAAAATGAAGATCACATACGTTACAAATGGAAATAGGTTTGATTTTAGCCCAAGTCCACAAGACTACCCTAAACCAGCCCCTTGATTATACAGTGAAAGGTGGTGAATCAAGCCCTGTTTTCAGAACTGCTCTTAGCCTGAAATGGTTCAAATATATGCAGTTTAGAAAACAGGACTTGTAAAGGTGTGTAATCTGAAAAGAAATGCAACCACTGATTTGATGTTCAATGTGCAGGAAATAATGTACAAGAGAAGAAATTATGAAATCACAGAAAATAACTTTTCTCTGATGTCTGGTGCTCTTGCAGAAGAGCTCTGAGATAGTCTTAATTTAGAAGGCCCTTTTGCACAGGAGGTCAGTGTTAGCAGTGATAGGGAATTGCTGTGCAAGGACAGCCAGGCTCTTGGTTTCTTTGAGGTCTCTACAGGAACAGCTTAAATCTGGCACAGGACACACTGGTCACACACTTGCATAAGCCAGGAGCAGCAGCCCTTCCTAAAGATGTCAAAGTGTACTGTATAAAAGATCAAGACTCTGGTGGGTTTTTGACATCAAAACAGCACATGAGTGAAGACATCTGCACATGTCAGTGGGTCATTTCTAAGCAGATTAGAAAGGACCTTCTCAGGTCCAACCTCCTTGTTCAAAACAGGGTCAACTGTGAGGTCAGACCAAGTTACTGAGGGCATTGCCCTCTGGTTCTCAAAACTTCCCAGGACAGAGGCTGTACAATGACTTTAGGCAAACCTGTGCCACTGCTTTCAGAGAATCATAGAATAATTAAGGCTGAAAAAGACCTCTTAGATCATCAAGTCCAGCCTATGACCTACCACCACCACTCAGCTAAACCCTGCCACTAAGTGTGGCATCCAGTCTGGCCTTAAACACCTCCAGGGACGGTGACTCCACCACCTCCCTGGGCAGCACATCCCAGGGTTTTTTCCCCTTTCTGTGAGGAAGAGCTTCCGAACATCCAACCTAAACCTCCCCTGGTGCAGCTTCAGGCCGTGCCCTCTTGTTCTGTCACAAATTGCCTGGGAGAAGAGCCCATTCCCCTCCTGTCTACACCTTCCCTTCAGGGAGTTGGAGAGAGCAAGAAGGTCGCCCCTGAGCCTCCTCTTCTCCAGGCTGAACAGCCCCAGCTCACTCAGCCTCTCCTCGTAAGATTTTCCCTCCAGTCCCTTCACCAGTCTGGTCGCTCTCCTCTGTTCTTATGGTGAAAAAGGTGTTTGTTTTATCCCATCTGAACCTCTTGTTTTAACTTTTGTCCTCTGTCTCTTATAACAATGTCACAATCGAAGTTTAGCGGAGTCTAAGAACAACGCTACATACTACTGTGAAAAGTGCCACGAGATTTTCAAAGCCGCAGGAGGAGAGCAAAGAATTACTCAACACCTCTGACATCCAAAAGGTTGTTTCTGAAGAATGTTTGTCTCTAAGACTTTGCTTTCAGAAGCTGGCTTGAAGCCATGCTTCCTGAAGTTTGATCATTCTTCATATGGACATCAGGCATATGGCCAAGCTTACTGGAATCTGCTGGTATCCCCAGAACTGCATGTATACTGGGAGGCCAAAGGTGGTATGGTTTCCTGGATCCATGCCTACAATAAGCATGCAACACATCTGATAGCACAACAGGACTGAGGAAAGAGATTTTATGTTCCAGAACTTCAGGTGATTGAGAATTGGCATTGGCTCACGGTCTCACTGAGGCTCTATCTGTTTAATCGAGATTCTGATCTACAACTGTCAGGGCCTGGAAGCATATCCAATCAGCCACTGGAAATTTTAATCTTATTTTCATTTGGATTCACACGGACAAGGCAAGCCAAACCCTGACTATATGATGTATAAGAGTAACTGAGAAGATAACACAGTGGGTGTTGCCTCTTCTCCAACTAAATTAATATTTTAAATGCTTTACTCTCTGATCTTTCTTACTTTGTGTTGAAGAGACGTTGATTTCCTGTTCAGATTGATACAGTCTGAGCACCATGTGGAAATGAAGTTTTACTTTCTATGGCTTTATCTGCTGTTATTCTTATTCCAGGCAGAAATCCAGGTGATACAGATGGAACCTATACGTCCTCCAGATTCTCTTTTCTACAGCATTAGGTTAGGGGCTGTAATGAGATTTCAGCTGGATCACTACGGCTAATATAGTGGAAGAGAAAGAGTTTTCTCTGTAGGACACTTTCCGCATGCACTTGGAATGGGGAATTCTTCTACCTCTCAGTCTCCCAGCTCTGTGCATCTGTCCTATACAATTCCAGATTAAGAGCTGCTTGTGTCCTGACCCCAATTTAGGATGAGTCAGAATTTCCCCTTGAAATTCCCTCCCCTCTCACTCAGCCTGGGGAAGACTTGTTCAGCTGCCCACCATAGAGACACGAAAATGCTTCTGCTGGGTGCTGGATCATATTCTTGCAGCTCTGAGGTCATACAAACAGAATGGATTTCATTCTAACAGGGTTGGTTAGGTACAGAAAGCAAAGCAGAAAGACTAGAGAAGATAGGATGTGACTGCTGTCAGTTCCACCAGAACGCAGCCACATCCAAAGGTGCTGGGAAGCTTTGTTTTGAGTGCTGAAAATAACTTTTTGTATTTTACTCTCAAGTAGCAACTGTAAACCCTGAAGGTAAAAAAATGCAAGCCAAACAATCATTTGCTTTTTATTGAGAATGTTTCATCCATTATTTCAGTCAGAAAAACTAAAAATCAAGATAAGTGAAGTGGAAATTTGGCGGGTATATTTTGAAATGGAAATGAGGTGGTTATATATTCATATTCTCTGTGTTCATAGGCATGTTTGCATTAATTACAGGAAATGAATACTAATTTATGATTGCCCCTGCTCGCCATCAGACTGCATTTATTTACAGATGAGGTCAATGAAAAATTAGTTTAGTCTTTTTTACTGCTGTTTAGAACACTCAAGACTGTGTTTTCCTCTAGATTTGTCATGGTTAATGAATGTTGCTTCAGCAGTCAATCATGCACTCTAAATGCTGTCACACTTTTTTTTAAAGCCTCAGTCATGAACCATGACAGAAAAATAAACAAATAAATATAAAACTAAAAAACTCTTTTCACTGAGCAGCTACACTATGCAAAAATCTCCAGGGAAGGTTAAAGGAGGCCAGAATAAATGATAATATAAGTGCTGTGGACATAGAAAAGCAATAAAGGTGTACCAACACTGAGGGTCTGGCAAAAAAACTCAACACACACACACACACGCACACACACTCTCCAGTGAAAAAACTGGCAATGTTAGTAGCCTCAAGGTGCAATTTCCTGGAGCACGGAGATTGACATGCCAGCACTAAATGTTGTTAATTTAACTAACTTCAAATTAATGGCAGAGTCTGCAGTGGCCGAACCCCTCAAACACAGTCTCATTATAGCCTTGCTGGGAATGTCCTAAATATAGGCATTGACAGTTTAAAACAAATTCGCATACATTGGTGTATTTTTAGACACGAGTAAGGCGTCAGAGTTTGTGTCATGGTATATGGTTGATTAATTGGGTTGGTAAGTCACCCTCCAACCCACAAATTGTGCATTAAAATACTGTTGAAGGAATACAAAGAGGTTTATAACTACAATACGTAGTTATGAACAATATTGGTATTCTAATAAAGCGTGAAGGTTTGTTTTGTGTTGAGATCTTCTCTGGCTCTGTAGAACTTGGAAATTCTCATTGAAGTGGGATTTTAGGCAAAATGGAAATGATAGATTTCAACTGAACTTGTCTCCTGAAGGCAGCATAGACAAAATCAAAAAGGTAATCAAAATAAACCAAAGTCTAGTCTAGTCTCCTTTAATTTTTGATGACAAACTCCATATTTCACATCATGATCTTAGAATCATTCACTCTGTTCCTGGTTCCCTATTTTTCAAGGTTTTTTCCTCTCAGTATTGTTATTAACTTGGCTGCCCCAGTGGTAATCACATTAGAAGCTCAACTTGATTCATCAGTTGGTGCATCTGACGTAAAGAACAAAAAAGTTCTACTGAGCACACATCCCACAAGCAGACATTGCTGCAAATGTCCTTCAACACTGCAGCACTATTGCTGGTGTAATCATCTATATGATAAAACCAGTCAACTTTTGTGTGTAATGTAAATAGTTTCTCAGAACAACAGCAAATCTTATTTCCTACAGGCAATTATCTAACTCAAATCCATTTGCATTGTTTACTTACAGTGTGGGCTTTCCTTGGCCCCAACGTGTAGAAGGGTCCTAGCAATAGGAACGTTGTTTGTCAAAATGGCAATATCCAAAGGAGTTAGTCCCTCACTGTTTGGCGTGTTCAGGTCCAGTTCCTCCAGTGTGTATTGGTAAAGAAGAATCTGAACAGCATCCAAATCTTGCTGTTCTACGGCCTCAAACATAGCTTCATTGCACTGGAAATTCTGTGTGTCAATAAAAACAGAAATTCAGTAAAACTTTTCAAACGTTAGTGATTTAACGATAAATAAAGAAAATTTGTGTTTTGAGATTGCTATAAAATATTGATCCTCCAGCCCTAGTTTAGGTTCAGCTAAAACCATGGAAATTACAGCAAAACTGAGCTTGATCTGTTTCTGGACTTGTGTGTTTGAACTTGCTTCAAGTCTGTGAGAAGTTTCAAGCGAGATTCAGACTGATGTGAAAAACAAAACCCATACATATTTACATGTCTGTCCTGTAATCAAACTATATGAACAATATTTTACATTTTCAGTGTGAAACTGGATGAAAGACTGATTTTGTCAGTCTTAGACTACTGAGCTTTTCTAACTCAAAATTTAAAGTAAAAATCTACAAATCTAGGTGATCAAAATCCAAATCTCACAAGTTATTCTGGCAAAACACCTCCACAGCTCCAGTGTGAGCCAGTAATAGGTACTGTTCATCCAAACACATCAGTTGTTTCTAGGTGCTCATATTTTTACGTTTAACTTGCAGCTAGAAGCAGCTTTGAACTGTAGAGTCCTTAAGTAAGAAAGGAGAAATGCGACTGAAAAAACTTGACTGTGCAGTGTGCTCGTGCAGCAAGCGGCGTGTCTGAGCAGCACAGAACACAACCAGTCAAACCCAAGAACATGCTGGGCACCGACTCTCAAGCGACGAGAAGCACTGAACCTTTTCCTTACCAAAGTCAAGGAGATAAAAGGAAAACACAAAGAAAGGTATCATTTCTTAATTGAACTGGGGAGAAGCAGGTGCAGGAGAGAGTAGCATGGCCTGCAGGTTTCTGTTATGAGAACATCCTTCTTGAGCCTACAGTAATGACACGTTATTTGGCGAGATTCTTTAAATTCTCTCCCAGTGTCCCACTGTCATAATTACCCTATAGGCTTGATTTTTTCCTCTTAAGAATGAACTAGTAGAAGAAGCTCAGCTAAGCAAGGAGGGCTCAGCGTGTGAGCACATAAAGGAGCCAAGATCTATGCAGATATATCGTGCCAATGGGCATACTAAAGAAATGCATACAGGAGAGAGCAAGCGATCCAGATACATGGTGTAAGCTTACTTTTTGTGCCCTGAAACCCCCATGGAAGAAATGCAGAGAAAATGTTTATATAATAATGTACTCTTTATGATGTGAAATAAATATTGAATTGAAGCCACCTCCTACCGTGATTAGATATTAACATTTCAGCCACATGAAAACTTCATTTTCTTTTAAAAATTGATGTCGTTTTATTTGGCATATCCCTGCCCAAGCTTTCCTCTCAGTGAAGCAAAGCTTTCTGAATGAGCATCTGCAACATCTTTTGTCTCCTAAACCACGCAGACTAATGGCTTGCCAGCAGTTCCAAAAACTCAAGTCTGCAGCTACACCTTGGAATTTGATAAGTTCTACAGGTTTTCTTACAGTTGTGCATGAAGTTAAAAGTGTCTTAAAAAATTCTCCGGCCTGGCAAAGATCTTCTGGTCCACTCTTTTGTAAAGTATTGGTACCACGCTAAAGATTGTAAAAATGAGATTATCTTCAAGTTTTAATATGGACCCCACCTATGCTTAAGAGACAAGAAGACAGATGTACATATGATGATCTTTACCCAAAATATAGAGAAATGAGATACTTATGTTAGATGACTGTCTAAGGACGAGACAAACTGCGCAGCAACAAAGCAAATCCAGGAGGGTAGGGTTGACTTGGGGATCTACCTTTTAGGCACGTAAGTACAAAAGGTATTTTTTTCTGTAGACACTAACCATCAAAATGAGTAGCTGTCAAATTCTTGTTTCCAGATTCTTCTCTAGATTATAAGATTCAGATTTAATTTCACTATCAAACACTCAGATCATACTTCAGCGTTTGGTATGAGAGAAAAATCGTAGAAAAAGGAACGGCTGAATGATAAGTAGCTAGATTTTTCACTCTGTATTCACCCCTCTGTTCAAGGCAAACATTTTTCTTTAAGGACATATACTGCCATTAGGGAGGGCACATCTCCAGGAAGCTTTAGAAGAGGCCAGCACATATTTCTCTTATTATAGGGTAAAACTTTAAAATGGCAGAGATTTTTACTGCAATGCAGCAATATTTCTTTTCACTCCAGTAGCTCCACACATCTGCTGTCTTGTAACACCTTATCATCCTGAAAGCAGAGATATTACTCTTATTGTGGTGTTTAGCCCCTACCCTGAAGGGAAGAAGTGCTCTGGTTAGAAATTAAAAGAATTTTAATTAATTGTAAGTCTAATTACAGAGTATTTAATTAATGGTATGATTCTGATACATGCTATATGTTACCAACTCCCACTTCAGTCAAGGATATGCATTCAACAGCTGGATGTCACTGTACAATGTACTCAAAATGAACATAAAGAGATCATTGTGAAGCTCGGTAAATCTTGTACTACATCTCAGAAGTTCCTTACATTATATAAAAACAACAAGCCCCTGCTACATAATAATAATAAAAAATATTAAATTCAGTATTGCAGCTCAAATTAACCCAATGATATGGCTGACAAAAGCATCTGGCCCTTTTCAAATACATACACACACAGTTTAATGACAGATTTTACCTACCCGAATGATTATTGGTGAATTATTTTAAAAACTTTGATTTGAGTTGTTATTTTTGGATTCAGTTATCAAGATTTAGACCTGCCTAGATGTCTTTGAAAAGGCATCTGTGGATTTTTGCTTGCCAAATGAAATACCTAAAGTATTTGTGAAATTTTGGCCTTAAGTAAGTTACTGAACAGAATCTGAGCACATGTTTAAGTTAATTCCTCCTAAACGCTCTTGACAGCTAATCTGTTGGTAAAAATGTTTCACCAAAAGGGAAAAAAATAAAAGCAAATTTCTATTTCTTCATTTCATTAGAAATCTGATTGGAAAAGCTGCACTAATCTAAACAAGAAACAGAGCATGAATTTTATAAGCTTCTTAATCCAATCCAAACGATTATGAGACCAAATTGCAAATATCAGGTTTTCCAAATGAACAATTCAGACACAAGCAACAGGCTGAAATATGTTGGCAAGTCGTGTAACTTCAAAGAGCATAAAAACATAGGAACTGCGATGAGGCCTTTCTAACTGGGCACGTATGCATCCCTCATCCATGGAGCAGTCCACATCGAACCGTGCCATTGCAATCAGAAAACACCCTGGCGCGGTAGCCAAACATCTACCACATTTTCAGCCTTGCCAGTAAATTGCCCCATTTGGAAGCCTGCATTGAGCCCGGCTCTCTGAGTTTAGAAAAACCTTCTACACACCTGATTAACTTTTCCACTGCTATTTGCTTTCACACAGAAGACAAATATATTTGAAGATTAAATAGTTCTCTACAAAAACCTGACCATGTTCTGTGTAAAAGACTCTCTAATATTGCAGCATTATTCGGACATCTGTAGCCCAGGGGTGTGAAATTCGAATTGGGCTAAGACGTAGTAGCTTTACACCCTGGTATTGTCACAAATACTAACTAGAGCCTTCTGATTTCTGCCTTAATTTACATTTACTGGGTAACTTTCTCTTGCTCTGAAAAGACAAACCCGTTGAATTCAAAGAGAAACAGGATCACATTCACAAGTGATCAGGCGAAGTTTAGGGGGAGTTTTTACATTGCTTTTCCTTTGACTCAGGCCCGCAGCCTCTAATCACTCGCTAGACAGCTGTGCTATGTGATTAATTTATTTAGGTGTTACTCTGATGCACAAATGTATATACTGAAAAGGACTACAGTATGGCTTTGCAGTAAGTAATAACCATGTTCCAGTAAGTGATTCAGTGCTGGAGTGTTTAGAAATGCAATCTTAGGTAGCTTAATTAAAATGAAGTGCCCCTTTCAAGATATTTGCTCTAGGTTTGACTGAAAAAGTCCACTATGTGCTACTGGAGTTGGAAAAAACGTTCAAGTAGTTTCTGCAAAGACTTGTTTTGATAAACATGAGTTCAAGAATAAAGCTATTTTGGGACATTGCTATGTCTGCAGCAAGACAACAATTTACTGAATGGAAAGTGTTGCACAGCGAGAGAGAATGGAAAGAAAACTCTTCACTAGCCAAAGCTGAAAGAAAACAAATTTTAACGAATGTTGTTCACTTGTCTGGAGACATGATTTTAGTCATTGACTTAGTGCATTGACTTAGCTCTGCAGCACAGAAACTCAATGATTAGAAAATACATCAGCTAACAACTTGACCTGGAATATTTCCACCCTTTCACTGGTGATTTCTTCGTGATTTATTTCTATGGAAAACAGGGAAAACAGCAGGCAGAATGGATAGAATGGGATTCAAAGCCTTTTGAGTTTGGTTGAAGTCTATTCACTGACTACTGTGGACACCAGTTCAGGCCCCAAACTGCCGATACCTAGAGGGACCTGTGCTCTCTGCAGGTCTGCAGTGACAAAAGCAGTGTCACTCCCATGGCAGTGTGGTGAGCTGGGGACAATAAAGTTAGCACAAGTGTATATCCCATTAAACCATCACCCACATCACAGCGTAACATCGAGTCTCCTGATAACAGTTACTGACTGAATAGACGCTCTCACCATCTCACAGACCTGGCCTGAAAAGGGAGAGGAGTGAGCGTGTAACTGATTAGCACCATGTGACCTCATCTGGGTGATCCTCCTCTGGCAGGGGGGTTGGACTAGATGATCTTTCGATGTCCCTTCCAACCCCTAACTTTCTGTGATTCTGATTCTGTGGGCAGCAGAGGACTTGAGCCTCAGAAGCAGTACATTGCTCCGCGGTACTTGGACTATGCTCATTTGCCATTTCTCTTCTCATTTGTTCAAGTGGGACAGAAGACTCCATATAGGAACTTCTATTAAAGTCAACTTCAGTTTTCTCTAAAACCTTTTTCTTCGTTTCTTGTAAGAGAAACACCAGCATGTATATATTTAATTCATATTTGGTCATATTAATGCCATGTTAAGACCTTACTCTAAAATAAAACATCATTGTTTGAGTAAGTTTTGTTTTCTTTAGTTTGCAAGAAGGTCAGACTTTTTTTTGATGGAAAAACATAAATAGAAAGTCTGAGAAGAGTGTACAGTGCTGCTCAGAGAACAGAAAAAGTAAAATCATCAAAATTTTACAGATTAAAAGGAAACAT
>WEIS01043418.1:0-13322 GCA_013389965.1 Todus mexicanus
CCACCACTGCCAGAGCTCGATCCTTTTCCACCAGAGCTGCGACCACCTCCAGACATGGAGCTTCCACCACTGGAGCTTCCTCCTCCTCCTTTGCCAATAGACCCACCACCACCAGAGCTCATTCCTCCACCATGGGGACTGCAGCTAGCACTGCCAAAGCTCGATCCCCATCCACCAGAGCTGTGGCCTCCTCCAGAGCTTCCCCCACCACTCGAGCCTTTGCCTCCTCCTGTTCCTCCACAGATCGACCCACCACTGCCAGAGCTCGATCCCCATCCCCCAGAGCTTCCACCTTTTCCTCCACCAGAGCTTGACCCTTTCCTTCTGTTCTGGCTGGCACTGCCAGGGCTCATTCCACCCTTCATGCCTTTCCAGCTTCCAGATCCTACTTCAAAGACTCCAGTAGAGGTTGCATTGTGGTCAATGACACCTGCAAGAAATGGAAATTATGTCCACCAGCTTTTTCTTTTTACTCCCCCAAAATTATAAACACATCTGATACAAATACTTCAAGGCCATCATGGCACCTAGTCTCATGGTCGTGTCTTTTTAAAGTGGCAATAAGGATCTTCATTAGTTAACATACTTATGAAATGTTTTCTCATGTGGTTCTGGCTTAATTAGCTTATCTTTAACAAGGTTGATGCTTCACTCCCCACATGAGCACTCTGTGTGGCCCTTCCTTTGAGAAGGCCAAGAGGATGGATTTCTCTCTTCTTCAGTGTGCCTCAAATCTTAAGATTCGAAAATTTTTCCTTCCATTCTTAGAAGACCTGTTTAATGTGAGATGTTTCCCATTTGCTATGAATCTGGTCTATCTTAGCCAATAAGTTCCAAAGTCAGTAGCTCAGTGCTGATGTATTAATGTATCTCCTTGTGTGATCTCATACCCACTCAGCAGAGGCAACCATGTGCTTCATCTCCCTGGGAAACTAAGATAGGAACTGAGATGGGTTGTCCTGGTGGTAGGTGTGAAGAACCACAGGTACTCTCAAAAAAGCAAACCAAAGGCTTGAGATACTTACAGATGGTGGCTGGTGAGCCTTCCTGTATCCTGCAAAGGAAAAGTGACATTGAGATAATCATCCAATAAAAGTAGAAGTCAGGCTAGACTCTACCAGTAAGCCGATGAAAGGCGTCACTTCTTTTAGGCATATTTCATCCTGGAGATCTAAGTGGTAGATCAAAGAATGGGACGTCTGCTTTGGACAGGAGCAAATATTCTTCCAGGATGAATAGTTCGTACAGATTCTCAGAATCACAGAGTTTATAAGGCTTGGAAGGGACCTCTGGAGATCATCTAGTCCAACCCTCATGACAGAGCAGGTTCACCCAGAGCACGTCACACAGGATCTTGTCCAGACAGTTTCTGAATGTCTCCAGAGACAGAAATTCTCTGGACAGTCTGCTCCAGTGCTCTGCCACCCTCTGAGTAAAGAAGTTCCTCATCCTGTTTAGATGGAATTCCCTATGTTCACGTTTGTGTCCATTACATCTTGTCCTGTCACTGGGCACCACTGAAAAAAGACTGATCCCATCCTCCTCACACCCACCCTTTAAGTATTCATAGGAATTGATAAAATCCCCTCACAGTCTTCTCTTCTCCAGGCTAAAAAGATCCAAGTCCCTCAGTCTTTCCTCATAAGAGAGATGTTCTAGTCCTCTAATAATCTTCATAGCCCTTTGCTGTACCCTATCAATCAGTGACCTGTACCTACCTAGTCTCCTCTTCATCAAGGAGTGATCTGTACATGGCAATTTCAATATCCAAGGCCAATTTCACATTCAGAAGCTCCTGATAGTCACGAAGAAGGCGAGCCAGATCATCTTGGGCCTGCTGCAGGGCATTTTCCAACTCTTGAAGCTTTTGCTGCCCATCTTTGACAGCAGAGCTCCCACGCTGCTCAGCATCTTTAATGGTTTTTTGGATGCTGTCATTCTGCAGAGGGCACAAAGAGAATGTGTCCATTTCCCTTCTGCGTGACTGGGCTTTTGAAATCCTTCTGGTAGTCCTTGAAAATTAAAAGACCTCCCTCCATGGCAAAACTCAGAAGATACTTTAGATTGCGTAAATTAACCCAAATTGAATCCCAGTGTAGACATCCAAAATCTGCTTTATTTTGAAGAGAAAATAGCATTTCTAGGTTTGCATCCAAAGGACAGGCTACGTTACACCACATGGAGTCCCCAGGTAGAAGTGACTTAAATAGTTTAGTCATGTTGGAAAGTATCAGCTTTACCTTTTTCCTTGCAATTTCAATCTCTGGTTGTAGTCTCTGGATCTGCCTGATAAGCTCCTGGATTTCCTGATAACTGCTCTTCAGCTGCTCACGTTGATTTACCCACATGTTTTGAAGGTCCTGGTACTGTTGTGCAGAGAAGAGAATAGACATTTTTCGTCTCTTCCACTGAGCAGACTCACCTCATTGTCTTGTTGGTGTCTACTCACCCTGCCCTGATACATGGCATCTACTTCAGCTTTGCTTCTCTCAGCAATCGTCTCATACTCCTGCCTGACTTCTTCAATGATGCCATTCGTGTTCAGTTCTCTGTGATTGTCCATGGATAGAATAACATTGGTGTTGCCAGCAACCGTTTGGAGCTGGGACAACTCCTGTAAGGAAAAGCACAAGTTACAGCACAAGTGGACAAGGGAAGAGCAACCAACATCATCTACCTGGACTTGTGTAAAGCGTTTGACACTGTTCCACATGACGTCCTGGCCACCAAACTGGGAAACCATGGACTCGATGGACAGACCATCTGCTGGATAATGAATTGGCTGGATAGTCACACTCAAAGAGTTGTGGTCAATGGCTCAAAGTCCAAATGGAGAGCAATGATGAGTGGTGTTCCCCAGGGGTCAGTACTGGGACCAGTGCTGTTTAATATCTTTGTCAGCGATATGGACAATGGAATTGAGTGCACTCTCAGCAAGTGTGCTGATGATACCAAGTTGTGTGGTGTGGTGGACACGCTGGAGGGAAGGGATGCCATCCAGAGGGACCTGGACAGGCTTGAGAGGTGGGCCAGTGACGACTTCATGAAATTCGACAAAGACAAATGCGAGGTCCTGCACCAAAGTCAGAGCAGTCCCAAGCACAAATACAGGCTGAGTGGAGAATGGATTGAAAGTAGCCTGGAGGAGAAGGACTTAGGGGTGTTGGTCAGCAGTAAACTGAACATGAACCGGCAATGTTAACTTGCCACCCAGAAGGACAACTGCATTCTGGGCTGTATCAAAAGTATTGTGAACAGCAGGTTGAGGGAGGTGACTCTCCCCCTCTATTCTGCTCTCTTGAGACCCCACCTGGAGTACTGTGTCCAGTTCTGGTGCCCCCAAGACAAGAAAGACATTGAACTATTGGAATGGGTCCAGAGGAGGGCCACAAGGATAATTGGAGAGCTGAAGCACCTCTGCTATAAGGACAGGCTGAGGGAGTTGAGACTATTCAGCCTGGAGAAGAGAAGGCTCCGGAGAGACCTTATAGTGGCCATCCAGTATCTGAAGGGGGCCTACACGAAAGCTGTGGATGGGCTGTTTGCAAGGGCTTGTAGTGATAGGATGAGGGGTAATGGTTTCAAGCTGGAAAGACTGGCTGACTATATGTCAGGAAGAAATTCTTCACAGTAATCTGATGAGACACTGGAACAGGTTGCCCAGGGACATTGTGGATGCCCCATCCCTGGAAGTGTTCAATGCCAGGCTGGATGGGGCCCTGAGCGACCTAGTCTGGTGGAAGATGCCCCTGCTCATGGCAGGGAGATTGGAACTAGATGATCTTTTAGGTCCTTTCCAACCTAAACCATTCTATGAATCTATGAGTCTATGAAACGAAGATATTTGATTTTAACAGTCCATGTGAGCAGTCCAGGCCATGTTATGAGGAAAGAAATGGAACCCTCTGGCCAGTTACCCACTGGAACTTCCCTACCTGCATTCCCCAGGTCCTATTGTTCCACCACCAGTTTTGATTTTTCAGTGTCTCTTTCAGTCTTTGTGACACACCAAGTCACACTCACGGATTAAAAAGGACTTTATAAGATCAATTTTATAAGATCGAAGGCCGAGGGTGATCCACTCTCCACACCAAAAACTCCTGTTCAGGCAAAATTTCTGGGAACCTCCAAAAGATACATGTCCAAGACCTGGCAGTAGGTTTTTAACCTGAGAAACATACTCACAGCTTCATGTAAGCATCTGAGGAACTCAAGCTCCTGCTTCAGTATTTCCACCCGAATATCAAACTCCGTTTTTCCCATGTAGGCACTGTCCAGCTCCTGTAAAAAAAAAAACAAAACACAGGTATATTTGTATTTCTCTGATCCAGATTCTTCACTGAATTCTTGCAAGACTTGTTACATTTCTTTAAAAACTTCACTCCTGGAGTCACAGAATGGCTCATATATCTCAGATTTCATTTTTAAAACAATTGGGAAAATGGCAAGTTTTTAACTCATAGAAGAAAAGAATGGCTTGGAAATAGCAAAATAGCAGTGGCAATAAATGTGCTCCTGGAGCAAATGAAAATGTAGAAGCATAGATTTCATAAATTCTTCTACAAAACAGTTGTCTAAATTTTCTGTTCTCTTACCCAAGCATTCTACAGACATTATTTAACTCCTAATAGAGATGTCTTGCCTCGGTTGTGGTTGAATGACTAACAACCAGCACCTTTTAGATATTCATCTAAAGGACAGAGTCAGCCTCTAGAGGAAATTATTTCTCTCCAGTCCTGCAGTAAAAAGCTCAGGTTTTCAGTGACCAGTTAGAGAAGGCTTAGACGGAGTTAAGCAAAAGCCTTGCTTTTGAAAACCTCAGCAACAATCCAGTCATTGCTTTATTTCTGAGCCTTGGATTTATCTCCACATCTGGGATTACGTCACCTTTTTAAGCTCCACAAACTCCTCTTCTTTAGATGCACGCTTGTTGATTTCGTCCTCGAATCTGGTGCAGCGAGAAAAGAGAGAGGAAGATCATCGGGTGATCTTACTTTTTCAGCCAGAAACCAAAGGGAATCATCCAAAAAAGGAACGAGTCAAGTTTTCATTTACCTGCAATTTCTGGCAACTGCAAAGGCCACCCCTCTGACAAACTATAGGCTAAATTACCCAACCAAATGGGACTAATACAGATCAGCTCCAACGCCCCTGTAATTCTGATCTAAAGTTCCCATTTTTCAGAGCTGTGGATATATGTTATCTTTGGGGTACAGCTAAGTCAGAAGAGGTGACAACTCTTCATGACTTGACCCCATGGCTCAGCTCCATTCCTCCCCACTGCCCAACTTGGCCACAATTCCACAACTGCCATCAGTAGTAAGGAATCCTGGCTTATTCACTGCTTAGGGGAGGAAGGGCATGAAGGAGGACAGGAAGATAGAAGAGTGGGATAGATCTACAGGGCCTTTGATTTTCCTCTTACGCTTCTGGGTTCTACCCTCACTCAAAATGCTTTAGCCTTCTAGCATCAAAGTCAAGTCCCATAATGAACCTACTGCAGAGTAGTGCTCTGATGGCTACAAAACTCTTGAAGATGTGAAGCTAAGTTCTGTCATTCCAGGGCATGACTGGTATTGCCTTGTCAAATTCCAGTATGCTTTTCCCAGACTTGTGGTTATTCACCTCTTTTTATAATCTTCAACGAGCTGAAGCATATTATACGCTTCTGGATCCAGCTGCTCCTTCTGATTCTGGAGCATTTCCACCTGCCTCTGCAGGTTGCTGATGTAAGATTGGAAGAAAGAGGTGATATTTCTGCTCTCCTCTGGTCTGGCGCTTTGCTGCTGCAGAAGTTCCCACTTGGCCATCAGAGCTTGGTTCTGCCGCTCAAGACATTGAACCTGAAAGGTAAAGCAGAAAAGTGTCTCAGGCACTGGAAGGCACTGGTAGAAACGCCAACATCAGCATCAGTCCGTACAGAAAAACAAATCCTAATTAACATTTCTAATACAGTAGTATCTACAGGCTTCATCAGGTGGGACTGACTCCAGTAACGCTGGTACCAGCACACAAGGCAGCTCAGACTAATGGGGGATGAACCTCTTATGTCCCAGTTTCTTGTATAAGAAGAGCTTTGCTGCTGCTCGTCAAAGCTGATACTAAAATAATTGCTGGCTTTTAATCTCTTAAATGCACAATATTCAGAGGCATGCTGGCAGTAGAGGGTGACTTCAGCATTTTCTGAAATACCTTAGACACCCAAATACATGAGAAGAGTCAGTCCCTCTCAGAAGACCATACAGGACCACTCTCTTCCACCTCACCTTAGAGAAGGTGAGAAAGACCTATAACATGCAGCATCTCTTCACCTGGAGGTTCCAGGTTGTAACCTGGAAGCTGATGTCCAGAAGGTTCGAAAAAAAATAAAATTGAAAAATCACAGCAAACAAACAAAACACCCCACAAGTCAAAGCCACTCCTATTTTTCCAGGACTACGCATGATTAAAACTTCTGGGTGTAACCAACACCTTTTCTGTAAGGTAATACAAGAAGCCCTGAAGTCTTCACACGTAACGAATAATACAATCTTCCAGCCTATGCAGAGACACATCACCACCCAAACAAAGGCACATGTCAGGTCTGTGTGGGTTGAAGTGTTTTTGTGGCTGTTTTGTTCCTAGTTTTGTGAGTAGAAATGAAAGAGAAGACAGGACTTCAGACAGTGGTGACAATATTGTCATGTGAACCACGGAAGAGGTCAAGAATAAAGACCTGAAAGAGGCCAGGACCTCCAAGCAAAGACATAATTGTTTTGTAACTCAGAGAAATGCGACATTTTGCTTTAGTCAAGAGAAAAAAAAAACAGAACACATCGAGGATGTCCAAGACCATCAGCCGTTTTTCCTCCTAGCATCAACAATCCCCAAGCACTGAAGTGTTACGAGTTATGCAAAAAAGTTTTTCCTCAAAAACTTGTTGGTGACATCCCAGTAGTTTGTTATCATCCTGCCACAGAGATACTTATCCCAGGGCTAAACATAAGTGATTAACGCAACAGCGTTTCTAGCAAGCTATCAAGAACTTCGCACCAGCACAAGGGAATTCAGTCAACACTGATTTTTTGGGGAGAGAAGATGCAACATAAAGGTATCCACACGACTCCCACAACCAGAGCATCACCCCTCATGTATCCCCCTTCCCGGGTAATGACTGAAAAAGAGAACAGGGACTCACCTTATCGATGAATGATGCAAATTTGTTGTTGAGAGCCTTAATTTGCTCTTTCTCATCTGAACGCACTCTCTGGAACTCAGGGTCAACTTGTAACTGTATTGGCCTCAATAGGTTGGTATTGACATGGACCTCCTCGATACCTCTGATAACACCAGTCTGCCCAAAACCCTGTCCAGCTGCTTGTTCACCAAAGGCATTTCTACTAAGGCCTTCTCCAAGTACCTCCCTACCTGAACTTCTTCCATATGTGCTACCAAACCCTGCCTCACCACCTTGAAAAGCTCCCACAAAATATCCTCTTCTACCAAAGCCCCTATCAAGATGTCTCCTAACACCAAATCCCAGGCACCTCCCATAGCCTCTTCCTTCTCCTCCATAGCCTCCACCAATAGAAAAATTCCTGAATCCACCAAGGTTGTGGAGACTTCTGCTGCCATAACCATACCCATAATCAATGTATCTTTCTCCTCCTCTATTGTCTTCACAGTGGTTTACAGTAGATGAACTTCGCCCACCACCCAGTGTGCCGCAGTGGGCAGAAGAAGAACTGAAATTCCCATCCCAAAATCTGGAGAAATGGTGACTCATAGCGTTGCTTGCAGAGCTTCAAAGAGAAGGTGAGAGAGCAGGTGGGGAAGGTTGTAAAACAGGAGGAAAAGTAAGAGGGAATGATCCTCAGCTCTTCTGCTGGGGGTGACAGAAGTTCTCCTTTATACGTTCTGGAGGAGGTAGTCTCCATTCCGTGGTAATTAGCAGGTCTGTTAATGTTACTGGGTTTGGTTCATCAGGCAGCAATTAATGGGGGCCTGAAGAGAGGTCAGAGTAAACACCACACACCAGTGGAGGAATTGTGAAATTCCCCAAATCCTGCTTGACTCATGAGCTTTGCTCAGATGAGATCTCCTTATCTCATTAGCCTGCCTTCCATCATTAATTACAGTTCACACAGTTATCCAAGCACATTATCAGGGTTTGTTCTCTCTCCTATTTCCCCACCTCTTTGAGTTTTTCCTTACAGGAGACAGAAGGCCTTGATATTGTCCTCATATTGATTTCCGGGTGGCTCACCTTGCTTCACTGCAGCACCAGGAGTACCTACTACAGAAAGAGACTACTGCTCCCTTAGCTCCCCATGCTCTCTTTTCTTTCATTCCCAGTATATCCACCCCTGTGCAACCATTACTTCTGCAGGGCTGTGGGGAGAAGGAAGATGTTGAGATCTGGTCTTCTTGCTGCTGGCATTAAAAAAAAAATGAAAAAATCTGCCTTTGGCTCATAAAGCTGAAATAGCAGCTAGAAAACAGAAAAGATGGAAACTCTCTGTACCAATTGTAGCTTTAAATAAATGGATATAGACTTTTAAATGGAAAAGAGAAAGCTCTGAGATAAACTTTGATCAATTAAACCAAACATATAACTGTTAAGATGATGTCACCCTAGGAAACAGATGACCCATCACGTGCATACACTTAGGACTCTTGACCCTTCTGCTCTTGGCTGCGTCTGTTCTTTTGTGTGGGAGTCATTAAACCATGAACCAAAACTACCTGGTTTGGGGTGGTTGTTTTTTAAAGGCCTCACCACTGGAGAGCTAAGATATCAAATTCGGAGCTGGGCTCCAAGCTTTTCCACCCAGTTTCTCCCACTGAGCATCTGTCTGATCCGCCCCTCTTTCCTCTCCTCATCTCTGTGCAAGACTTCACCTTTCCAGCCTGAGCACACAAGACTCCATGGTCACGGACATGTTCAAGGCCAGGTTGAATGGCACTTTGACTAACCTGGTCTAGCGCCCATGGCAGGGGTGTTTGAAGTAGATAATATTTAAGATTTCTTCCAACCCAAACTATTCTATGAATCCATGACTCGTTAGAAAGCATTTGGAAGCCAACTCCTGCTTCTGACACTGCTACCAGGAGTCTTCAGTCTTGACTAATATCTCTAGAAGACAACAGAGATCTTATACACTGTCCCCAAAAGCACCGGTGGGACCATTTCCACATGCCAAACACCTCTCCTTTGTCCCCTACACAAATCAGGTGGAGCTGGGCTTCATCTGAAGGGGATGTTCTTCCTTCCAAAGGTGCTGGGTAAAGCCACCCACAGTTGTATAGCGGTTATGTGGTCACGGCTTTGAGATCCTTGCTCTGGCTCCGTTGGAAAGTGCCTCATAAATCCCCTAAATGAAAGGTTTGTAGGGAGAGGTTATTAGAACAGCTTTAATTAGACCAGCTGAAATATCTTGAGGAGGACAAGAATCTGGATGTTCAGTGACCACATTAAGGGCTTTTCCCAGAAGTAGACGCAGCATTTTCCAGACAAGAGATGAAAAGTGTTACTCCTCCCTACCAAGCTTGATCTCTTCGAGCCTTACACCACAAATGGGCAGCTGGTAACCCAGACCTTCCATTTGTGCTACTTCTTTGTCATAAAACTTTACTAACTACTTGCATTTTACTGAGAATTTCAACCAAATTTCCCCCTGAATTTCTCCTCTCAGTACACTTATAGAGAAATCTGACTTGAACTGAGAATTCTGTGTCCCACTGGAAGAAATAATTACAATGAACAGAAAAAGGGGGAAAAAAAAAAGTAATAACCATGACTATGGCTAGAACATAGGAAGTTCCACCTCAACATGAGGAGAAACTTCTTTATTGTGAGGGTAACGGAGCACCAAAATAGGCTTCCTAGAGAGGTTGTGGAGTCTTCTCTGGAGACTTTCAAAACCCACCTGGATGCATTCCTGTTTGGCCTGCCCTAGGTGATCCTGCTTTGGTAGGGAGTTTGGACTACATGATCTCTAGAGGTCCCTTCCAACCCCTAACATTCTATGATTCTATGATTTTTAAAATAAGTGGGGGGAGAAATCTGGAAATACCCATTTCAACACACCTGGGTAAGGTTTGCCAAAACGTTAGGATATTACACAAAAATCTTTCCCATTCTATTTTAGTTGGGCTCAATATTTTCTAGATGCTGGTGCATCTCGAGAGAAGCCAATGTCAGTTGTACTCCTTCACTCCCATATTTCAGTCAATCTGAAAGACGCTTTCAGAGCTGTGTCCACTCCCTGCAAAACTCTGTGTGGGACAAACTGTGTCTGAACAACACTGAGACTGAAACTCTTGTGTGACCTTGGAGCCATTATTAGGTTCAGGTAAAGATTAGGAGGACAATACATGACTTCCTGTCAGGAGGAGGTGAGACTCCATGGACACAACCTGTAATTTGCCTTGTGAGGTCTGAGCTAAAATGTCCCTTCTCTTGCCTGAACTAACAATTCCTCGGCAACATGCACAAGAGTTTATAAAGGGTTGCTGTTGTTCACCTATCTATGGAGTGTGCAAATGACTGTTTTGGGTGCAATTCTTCTTCATTCCCACTCTTTTAATTTTGAGAGTGGCTCATTCCAATGCACACAACATCAGGCAATACTTTAGATAGAATCATAGAATAATTAAGGCTGGAAAAGACCTCTTGGATCATCAAGTCCAGCCTATGACCTACCACCACCACTCAGCTAAACCCTGCCACTAAGTGTGGCATCCAGTCTGGCCTTAAACAACTCCAGGGACAGTGACTCCACCACTTCCCTGGGCAGCCCATTCCAATGTTTTATCCTCCTTTCTGTGAGGAAGAGCTTCCCAACATCCAACCTGAACCTCCCCTGGGGCAGCTTCAGGCCGGGCCCTCTCACCCTGGCACAAACTGCCTGAGAGAAGAGCCCATCCCCCTCCTGCCTACACCTTCCCTTCAGGGGGTTGGAGAGAGTGAGAAGGTCCCCCCTGAGCCTCCTCTTCTCCAGGCTGAACAGCCCCAGCTCCCTCAGCCTCTCCTCAGCAGATTTCCCCTCCAGTCCCTTCCCCAGTCTGGTCTCTCTCCTCTGGACCCGCTCCAGCCCCTCCAGATCCTTCTTGCAGTGCGGGGCCCANTTCTAACCCAGCGAAGGGTGCACCTGTCCAAGCCATGGGCTGCCAGCTTTGCCAGGAGGATGCTGTGGGAGACTGTGTCAAAGGCCTTACTGAAGTCCAGGTAGACCACATCTACAGCCTTCCCCTTGTCTACCAGGCGGGTCACCCAGTCACAGAAGGAGATTAGGTTGGTTAGGCAGGACCTTCCTTTCCTAAACCCATGTTGGCTGGGCCTGATCCCCTGGTTGTCTTGCACGTGCTGCTCAGTGGCACTCAGGATGATCTGCTCCATAACCTTGCCAGGCATTGAGGTCAGGCTCACAGGCCTGTAGTTCCCCGGATCCTCCTTTTGGCTCTTCTTGTGGATGGGCGTCACATTGGCCAACCTCCAGTCATCTGGGACCTCACCTGTTAGCCAGGACTGCTGATAATGATCATCTACATAGATCTTGGAAGGAAGTGTTATGTCCTAGTGAAGGGAACACTCACAGACTAAACAAGCCACCTCCATGTGGAACAATGGTTAGAGAGATGTCTGTCCAAAATCACTGTCCTAAATACACACATCAAAGCACTGTGTGAAGCAAACCAGGTGGCAATTCATACAGAATCATGGCATTGATCTCTGAGGCAGACGTGTCCTGCTTGAGAAGGCCTCCTGCAAACCATGCATGAGAAGAGCAGACATCCTACCCCACGTGCCACATAATCCAGAGCACAGCATGTAGGCTGCTGTTGTGATCATTGCTGGCACCAGCTCAGCCTTGGTATAACATACCAAGCCACACCTGAACCTGTTGAGCTGGCTCCAGAAACAGCGATGCATCCAGAGAGACGTTCACATATCCTGCAGATGAAGGGGAAGCTTCCTGTGATGCCATCCTCTGCCCTGCCATGAGCTAGTATTGCTCTGGGATGTACCTGGGTAGCTTCTGCTCTGATCCTTTAAAAGAAACAGCAAAACAGTTCCTAATGTGCATGGACCGAAATGACCACAGGTTCAACCAACATCCTTACCACAGAGACAGGTTACTACAGATTCTGCCAGGGAGTGGAAATCTTCAGGGGCTATTCAAACAGCCAAATGGTCAGCCTGGTTTTTTGGTTCAGGGGATATATAATATAAATTTAAATTGTATCCCAGGAGTTATTAATTGAATACCTGGGCTTTTTCTATAGCTGTTGGAGCAAGCACAGAACGTTCATGTGTTTTTCCTCCCACCCAGAACAGTCCATGAAGCAGATGATGATGTTCTTCCCATCTGGAGAAGCTTCTGAGACAGGTGACATGAGCATGCCTTTCTGGATGGCATCATCTGCCTCGGCAGACCATAAGGGAACCTCTCAACTCCTGACTCTCAGGTGGTGAAAGGAATGCGCGCTGAGCCATCCTCCATCAGACCCGTGGTACAGACTGTGCTAAGGATTAACATTTTCAAACCGTAAAGACAATTCACAAACAGAGCCAAGCTTTGGTCCTTCGAACTCAACTGATGCAGGAACCTGACAAGCTCCACAGCCCGTATCCGTCTCTGTCCACCTCCAGTCAACTCAAATCCCGATGTATATTAGAAGGGGTATGTCCAGCAGGTCGAGAGAGGTTCTCCTCCCCTTCTACTCTGCCCTGGTGATGGCACATCTGGAATATTGTGTCCAATTCAAGAATTACAGGGAACTCCTTGAAAGGGTCCAGCACAGAGCCACAAAGATGATTAAGGGAATGGAACATCTCCCTTATGAGGAAAGGCTGAGGGACCTGGGTCTCTTTAGCTTGGAAAAGAGGAGACTGAGGGGGAACCTCGTTAATGTTCATAAATATGTAAAGGGCGAGTGTCAGGAGGATGGAGCCAGGCTCTTCTCAGTGATGTCCAATGATAGGACATGGGGCAAAGGGTACAAGCGGGAGCACAGGAGGTTCCATGTAAACATAAGGAAAACCTTTTTGACTGTGAGGGTGATGGAGCATTGGAATAGGCTGCCTGAAGAGGTTGTGGAGTCTCTTTCTCTGGAGATATTCAAAACCAGCCTGGACATGGCCCTGTGTGACCTAATCTGGGTGATCCTGCTCTGGCAGGGGGGTTGGACTAGATGATCTCCAGAGGTACCTTCCAACCCCTAAAATTCTGTGATTCTGTGAAATAATGAAAGAGAACAATAAATTATAGCACTTAGCCTAACACTCGAGGAAATGCCTCCACATTCTTGCAGGACCACTTTAATCAGCTCAATATAGA
>WEIS01043422.1:1115-12790 GCA_013389965.1 Todus mexicanus
GAAAACAAATTTCTAATGCACATATGTTCTAAATCAAACAAGTCTGCTGAATTCACAGCAAAATATATAGCCCTTAGCATTGTTTATCTGTGTTGAGAATGAAAAGGCTTCTGACTGGCTTTTTACAATAAAAAACATAAATACTAAATAGCATTTAAAGCTATAGTACACTAAATAGCTTCTACCCTTTCTTCACTAGAGGTCTTCCACTGAATACCTGCCTTTCAGGCAGCTGATCCACTGCTATTCTGCCAGCAAATTGTGGTTAAGGGATTTTTTATTTTTTTTTACACACTGAAATGCATCTATCTCCTTGTTGTTCCAAGACTTGCCCAGTTTCCATTGAAACCAATGGGAAGATTCCCGTTGATTTCCACGGAGATTAGCTTGCTTCATGCTATATTGCATGGCAGAGTTATTTTACTTTCCATCCAAGGGAGACTGTGGATCTAATACTGCTCACTCTAACTTACAGAAACCATCCTTCATGGGATGGTGAGTACCCCTAACTTTACATTTTTCTGACAGAAACACAAATCAGGAAGTAAACCTATTTCCAGGGGTACAAATAAGAAGAGAAAAGATCTATAGTTTTTTATATTCACTAGAAAAGCTACATCACAAGGACATATTCCAGAACTTATTATGCATAATTAATAGTCAAATATTAAGTAAATGTTAATTTGTATCTCGATTCCTTTTTATTAAATTGCAATCAGTTGAACATGTAATTAATTTTATGCCACAATAACGTCACAGAAGGCATGCAAGACACAGAAAAGCTGTTTACCTTTCAGTTTTGAAGCTGAGACTCCTAATGAGGGAATTTTATATGAAATAAACTTTGCCAAATGAATATTAGATTCCATTAATTTTTCAGATGTTCCTCACTTCTCTTCTTACAGGCTTTTCTAATTATCCTATTAACATGTATTACTTATTTCTTCATTCTTTGTGGCTTATATTTCCTTTAAAATTAAGACAGTGTGCTGGATTTAAGTCCTTCTTTTTACTTTCCACATGAACAAATCACCAACCTTATAAGACAAGGATTGTGATTCATTTACAAGGGCACTTAAGATGCAGAGTAGAATAGGTGCAGCGGTGTTTTGCAGCTGTACGCAACACAAAAGGAAAGAAGCAGTCCATTTTCACAGCAGTTCTGTATCGGTATAGATACAAATACAGAACATAAAAAAGATGAGTAGAAAAGGTAGGTGCATTTCTGTGACTGATTTCCATAGTGCTAAGAGGAAAAGCAGACCCGTGTGTCTTTGACCACTTCTGCTAAATATTGCCTTAAAAATCAAAATCATTTAAGGATTATTATCTCTACCAATTTGAAAGTTGAAGATCCTTAAAAGACACCCTGTTTAAGCAGCAGCTCTTGAATGGAACCAATGCTTCCTTCCATAACTGTTCCTTGTCACATTGCAAGATCAGCTTTGAAAGAGGTTGAAATGGGCCCAATAATGGTTACCACTGAATGTCCTTTGATGACTGAAGTATAAATTTAGTGGCATCGTTTCCTACGCAGTGAATAACTACATAAATGAAATAAGCAAGATGCCAAGAGTGGCGCTAATGCTCTACTTTGCTGACGGTCTCACAAGGGATGCAAATGATGACTGAATACACATACACACTGCCCCATTCAACTTCTCCAGTGTTTTTCCTTCTTGGTTTGGACTATAACACCTCTGTAGGGCAGTGTGGGAGAACTGGAGGAGTTCTGTAGAAAGGCAGAGGATTTCAGTCCCCAGAACTGTGATTCGAACACGTTTTACAGCCACTGAATTCAACACATGCATTTAATTTAAATTTTTAAAAAATAATAAAAAAAAATACTGAATAGGCCCATTCTAGAACAGCCCTGGGCAGAAAGAATCAAAACTGCAAAGACTGTTCAGCTGACATGGCCAAGGATCCCAGCACACATCAAATTTCAACTGAAGAAGCCATCAAGAGAGGGACCTTGATGCACATCTGAGCTTAGGCCACTTGACTGCACAGTTTCTTTTGTAGCTGAACTTCTCACAACCTCTGTACTGCTTATGTGATCATTCATCTGAGGAAGTCCACATCACAGCAGCTATATCTGCAATGGAGCTGCAGAAGGATCTGTACCTGTTCAGAGACTTTAGTCATTCAGGTACAAACCCCTCAATTTTTTAAACCTGCAAATATTAACATGTTCATAGTCTTTCCAAAGGCAAACAATTCCAGGAATAAGGGGAAGGAAAGGGTTGTTTTGAGCAGCAAGAAACTACAGTTTCTGAGGAGCCCCTGAATTCATTTATGAGTGTGACGTTGTGGAACATGCTGTGAATTATAACTGACAGCACAGACTGTAAAATTATGGTCCCTTTCTAACTGCTGTCTCTGTGCACTTGAGCCATGAGGTATCATTTCTCAGGAAAACGCATTTCTCATCCTTGAATCTGGAACCACTTCTATGTCCTACAAAGGCTCCATTACATGCCAGCAGAGCTTACCCCTTCCGTGAGGATGCTGTCCAGATGTCTGTCACTTACTGTCTGGGGTCCTCATGGGACAGAATATACCTGACACTTGAGCCCAGAAATTTATTGTAAATGCAGGAGTATGACACCACTAAAACTTACTTCAAATTACTCTGGTATTTCTCAGTGCTGTTAATAATGTAATGTGATGATAACCAACCTCATAATCCACTTGCAAAACTGCATGTTACTAACTGACCACAAAATAGAGTTTTTCCCATTGTAGTATTGTGGATACTTCATGCCCTGCAGGCAAATAGCTTTGGTTAAGGGAGGAAGGTCTTGAGAAGTTTCATGGGTTTGTGACAAGAACAACTTGTCTGAGTCTAATTTTACCCAATAGTTGCATAAATGAATTTTTAAAACATGATCCATATTCTTAATGTCTAATCCAGGACTGTGCGGTTTCATGCAGGGCTAATCCCATGGAGAAATATATGACTTAAAGCCTTGGATCAGAATACTACTGAATATCAGTTATACCAAAATTATGGTGCCTAAGGATAGCTAAAAAAATAGAAGAGAATGGCACGCAAGCAAAGAAATAGAAAAGACAGATAAACAGTATGAAAAAGATCTTGTCCAAAACACTGAATTTTCATAAGATATAATCTAAAGACTTGGAACAAGGACCTCGTTAGCTAAAGAGGCAGATTTTAATTAAAAACTCCACGTTGGGCAAGCCCAAGAGAAAGAGATGTTACACTTGTACATTTAAGTCAGAAGAATTAGAGATTCATAGAAGAGACACAAAAATGCTGAGGGACACAAAAACGCTGGGGGACATGAAAGAGCACTTCACCTAGCAGGCAGCTGCCTCTCAGAAACCTGGCCTCACATGTCATTAAATTGGTGAAAATTTCAACAGAAAGAGCCCCCCAGGGCAGGAGGTCCTCTACCCACACATGCTCCTGGGAGGCTGTGTGTCTCTGGATTATCCCATCCCTCCTTGCTTTGCCTGATGCAAGGTGTTGCCAACCCCATACAGCCCCCCTGGCTGAGTCTATGCTCATGTGACCAGAAGCAAGGGCCACAATGGCTGAGCTAGCAGGAGATGTTCTCTTTCTGGGTTGTTTTGGGACACACCTCTGCTCCTTCTCCAGCAGAGCAGTGAGACCCCCTTGCCTATCCGCCTTGGGGTGATCTGCCTGTCTCAGCATTTCCAGATATGTAGGTTTTCTCCTTGCTGCTTGAGGTCACATGAAGATTTTGTTGGTCACACCTGTAGTGGACCAAGCAATGAGTTTGTTACATAACTCCAGCTTGCTTGTATCACCCTGTGTGTATCATAAGGTATCAAACAGACCTGAAATACCTTTATCTATGTTGCACATGCACTCGTTTCAAAAGCAACAGAAAATTACCTCCTGAGCCCACTCCAAAGAGCCAAGAGGCTCACTCCCATGCTGTCCCTTGGTGGCAGAGGTGATGTACTGACTGTTGCATATTCAGTGTCTTGGAGGACAGACCTCTGAGTCAGCATTGACCTGAGCACCACCTGCCCTTGCATGCTCACTGCCCCAGAGCTCACAGCCACAGGAGTTGTTTCAGTAGACCCTTTCTCTCCACCTTGTCCCTCTTGTGCTAGGCTGGGGGCAGCAGGCAGAAAGCCAGTGGAAAACCAGCAAGAAAAGCAGACTCCCACTGTAAGGACCTGCCGTGCCAAGGAGCTGAGGAAATGCTGCTACAGTGGAGAAGAGCCAGCAGCAACCAGATGTGAGGAGCAATCTCCAGATGTTGGGGGAATGACAGCCTCCCAAAACTGGGAAAGGTGCTTACCACCATAATGGCAGAGTTGGCCTGTAATCCCTTCTTTTCTTGCTTATTTACTCCTGCCAAAACAATCAGCAAGTTCAAAGCTGTCACTGAACTCAGATGAGAAGGAGATGATTACAGAGTGCAGTAATAATCTGCGTGGAAACCAAAGCACTCCCCGTTATGTAATGCAATGGCACATACATTACAAGCCTTTTGTGGTGTGCTACCCACAGCTAGTGGGATCCTGCTCAGCTAGGGTGCCTTGGCTCTTTGTCACATGCTAACCTCATATTTTGCTTCTGGAAGTCTTTAGTTGTGTCCCTGACTGTCAGTGCCAGCTAAGAAGGCAGTCATTATACTCCCTTGGGTTGCTGCTACATTGATGGTCCAAGTCTCCTAAATGACACTTGCAACACAGCAAATTAGCCTGTGCTTCATTTTAGCTGATGAATTCGACAGCCAAATCTACTCACTGCCTTTCGCTTGGAACTTGTGAAATATTATCTGAAGAGATAATCCACTGTGATAAATAAAATGAAACAAATGAGCTCCTCAACAGATGGTTTCACTATTAAAGTCTGAAATCAGAGCTGAGAAAAACTTTATCTGCTGTGACACAATCTCTCATGAAACCCTGACAGAATTTTCCTGTTGTTTGTCTGATGAAAACAATCAACATAACATTTTTTTTAAAAGGCAACCAAGAATCTCAGCCCAGCCTCAGACAAGGCTTTTATTTCCAGATGTTCTTCTCTTCGCAACATGAAACTTAAGAACTCTTGTAACGGGGTCAGTTAAAGATGCATCTAGCCTAGTGTCCTGACTTTGAAAGCAAACAGTAGAGGGTGTTTCAGAAAGTGTATAGAGAATATCGCAAGTACACCGTGTCTCCTCTAGTCTTCTGACTTTTGATATATTTTCTATTTATAATTATTGTCCTTTGATATAGCATTACCCTTTCACACTAGGTAAGATTCAGAATAATTATAAGATTAGGCATCTTGCATGAGTGGATTAAGTGCAAATTATTTCCCATGAACATTTGAAACACATGCAAACCTAAAATTTATGTATATGAACATTTTCCCGACACTTTCAAATTATTTTTTTTAAGTTAAAACTGAAGCAGGTAGACAAGATCATTGTCCAACAGCAAACAGATCACTTGAAATATTAAGAGCTTTGACTTTCACTACAAAAGTTGTGGACACCTCTATGAAAATATTTACCCTTTGTCATTTCAATTCAGTGTCTGTTTTCCTATGTGATTTACCTTAGAAGAACTATCTTCCTGCCGCTTCTCTACAAACAAAAGGCAAAATCCCTGTTACCCTCAAAGGAAAAACAGCTACTCTCAAAACATGTACAATCAGGAAATACAAATACATTGATCCAAACACTACGCCCTGCTTGCTCTGTATTTGTATGGAAGTAGCCGCACTTTTGAAATTATGATATTAAGTAACGCCAGATTTGTGGCAGCATAATCCGGATCAGGCACCTTTGCCTAGCTGGCTCTCACACAGACACATGCTGTGAGAACAGGTCCTCTGTCTTTATCTAAAGGGGTCTCCATTTCCAGTATGAGAGCCCACACAGTAGCCCACAGGTACAGGAGGGCTGTGAAGAAAAGCTGGCTAGGTCTTTTAAAAATACATTGTTAAGCTGGACATTTTAGGTTAAAAACACAAAATACTATTTTAGATTATAAATTGGCCTCTGCTTATGAATTTTATCCTGCTGGAAACAAAAGAAACCACTATGTGCACCTTATGGTAAGGTTTAAATAAATATTAGTTAAAAAAGCAAAAGTGCGGTCTCTTTTATTGCCAATTACAGGTTTACAAAGTTAAACAGGGAAAAGTAATACTATAGTCAAAACAGACTTCCAGAGAGCCCTCCAGAGTCTTACTTGCTGTTCACTGGACTAACATTACTTATATTTTTATACCACAAGAATGGGCAGGGAGTATTATTAGGGGTTTGGTAGCTTTATGATCAGCTTCATATTCAAGATATTTTCTTCCAGTAATCTCCAAGTTTATGTGCAATCCTTAAGGAATATATCAATGAATTGGAAGAAGCAGTAGTAATATTTGTGAAGAAAAGAAAAAAGGCAGGCTGGAGGTCAGTCTAGAAGTCAGATATAGCTGTAAAATTTGGTTCAACATATTCAAAGCAAGTTGCTGGCTTTCTGCTCCCTGTGTTCCAGGAAGAGAGCATTCTTTGGCAGGCACTTCATTCAGAGGTTTCAATTTATGGGAAAGAGGCTTGCCTCAAAGAGGTTATTTTTCTTATTTGACCAAAGTTTGGTGTTTTCCATCATTAAAACTTTACCAAAAAAAAAAAAAAAGAAAAAGAAAAAGAAAAAAAAAAAAAAAAAGGATCATTTAAAGACATCCAGTTAACAAGGAGTTCCCAGGCAATTGTACTAAGATTGTCCTAGATTGAAGTGGAATTTGCAAAGCAAAAATCTTAAAAATGTGAGAAAATAGAAGTATCACCCCTTGACCAGATGTGTCTGATCTTTCTGGACACCCATACACTGATCCTGTCGTGGTAACAGCACACCCAGTGGTGCCCAGGTAAAGCAGGGAAGTACACTGGCTATGTTTTGCACATGAAAGCAAAAACAACTCTGAATTGCCCGTAGCTGCACCGTGCTTGCAGCAGAATTCACTGCTGAACCCACATTTCCTGAGTAATAAGCCAGTGCTGTTAACCACAAAAGAAAATAAAACATAATGGTCCAGATCTTCTGATTGAAGAGGCTCTATCTCAGTTTTGCCAGTCTTACACTACCTAAAGATCTGGCACAATACACACTCACTGTGAGATTTCCATAAAATACAGGGGTTCTTGGCCTGGTTTCCTATCTCAGATTTCAGATTTTTTTCAAGAGAGATTTCCACTGAAAGAGGTATTGTGCATTTTCTAGGGTTAGCATGCAATAATGCCATGCATGTAACAATGGAATGTAATTTGCCATCAGGATTTACATGAGGTAATGCCATCTGCATCACATCTCTTTTGCTGTGGAGAAAACACTAAAATGTAAATCGAGGTCAAGATTGCGGGGATTAAGATTACTGCTTCTTTCAAAGTACTCTATAAAGACAGAAACTTTAAGTGGGCTTGTAAAATAGAAGGATCCTTATGTCAGACCATATTTTCAGCACGTTGCCTGTTATTGCCTAGAACAGTATTTAAAAAAATGCCCACCATACTGCACCTTGCTGTATATACCACATGTTCTTTTTCAATTTCCTTGTGTTGATTTAGGAATCCCTGTGCTGGTCTTCAAAACCTTTCAGAAAGCAGCATCATATCTTGAATCCCAAGGCAGGATAAATCTCCCTTAACTTTATATGTCTGCATTGTGCATATCTTCATCATGTGGCCCTCTAAATTATGCACTCACCTCATCTCATCCCTTGAACTAAATTTGATACAGCATGTAAAAGACCTCTAGGATGGATTTCTTTTTCTCAGAAAGAAGACAAACTTCTAACAATTCTGCTGGAGACTCGACAGTGTAAAGGCTTAAACAGTATCAACCACAGAAAGTGGTCAACAGTATCTAAATCCAAAGCTTCTCTCTGTGTCTCGTCTCTATATTTGTGCCACTATCACACTGTGAACAGGGGTACACCATCTAGACCCTATGTAGTAACAGGGGATAGTAATGGGGATGCATATAAACATAAATAAAAATACATTTATAATGCCTGTATTTATGTAGCTATCCTTTTTATTTCTTTACTTATTTTAAATGGGCTTTAAAACACTTTTCTGACTGATAGGACCAAAAAAGAATATTGAAAATAGGATTTCATAAAATTGCATGCTGCTGAACTACTTTTACACAATCAGATAAGCTCCCTAGGTGGTGGACTAAGTGGCAAGTTTCTAGACTTTCACATCACTAGTCCAAAAACTCCCCATTTGGCAAAGGAGCAGACACATCTGCTGAAATTGAGAAATTCTTATTAGCTGAGTTCAGGATAGAGAAGCCTGCAGCTAATCAATGACACCACTACCACCATCATCACCCAGAGCTGCCAGTGCAGCCCAGATGCATCCAGAGCCAGGGTTTCAAAGACCTCATGATAACAGAGCTAAACATCAAGAACGTAGAAGATTAGAGACTAGGAATCGTGGGTCAAAGATTAAGCAGAGGTCAATCTAGTCATAAATAAAGAAATGGATAAATTCTCCCTGATGCAAGGCTGAGTAATGAGAAACAGATAAAGCTTTGTATTACCCAGTTTAAAAGTACATGAAGCTCATTACCTCTTTTTATGCTCTACGACTCCAGTGAACTATACCAAAACAAATGTCCTACTACCAAGGATGTTGTCTCTGGACCTTGTAGTCACACCTGTTGAAAAGGACAGCAATGCCTTGCTGTATCAGGAATCTCCAACAACTTGAGCAGGTGAAAACTTCTAGCACATGTAGTCATTTGTGCTTCAGCATAAATGATTATTCGAAGGGTAACATAACAGTGTTCTTATGTGCACACACACATATCAGCAAGAAGCAGGTGAGACCCACCAGGGAGATTTCAAAACTGCTGTCATTATTATCTTTGCCAGAAGCTGCACCACATAAAGAGATGTTTTAAATAGCTGAGAAATAACCAAGCACAGAATAGTTCATAACATGTATTTCAATTGTATTTAGGAACGTAATTATTTTTCAAAATCTTATCTAACTGACTGCAGAGGACTCTCTACGAAACCAAGTCATTGCTTGTGTACTGAAAAACAAGACAACACAGAACTCTGCTGGTCCCTAAGAGTTACAAGATGAAAATTATTTTGGAAAAAAGCTCACCAGTGAATCTGCAGATGAACAGAAGTAGTATTTAAACTGCCTTGCACTTCCACACTCCACTGTGTGAGTAACAAGGGCAAGGGCACTCCACGAAACCATTAGAACACTGTTTTTTTACTTCAGGCTGACATGACACACTGGGGGAAACTGAGCGTGAAGCCAGAATCAAGCCCTATTTTTTTCATATAACCTCTGAGTTGATCCATCTGTATTTTAGTCATTATTTACTTGCAGTACCATGTAAAGGTTACCACTCCTACCAAGTATGGCTTTTAACTTCTAAGGATACAAATATTTATGGTCTCTAGTCCCAACACATTACATATATTCCTCTTGAACTGCTCTGATAAGGAAAACGTTGTCTTTGTGCCCTTGAAATAAGATTGAATGTGTGCTTTTAAATACATTTTTTTAGGGTAGGGAGGAGCAAGACAGCAAATCCATAGGATCTACTCAGTAGGCAGAGCCCACAGCTGAAGCACTGTGTTTTTCTTTCCTGGTACCTCAGACATCCCACAGGACAGTCAGTAATTCCCTATTTGGCACTGAGTGTCCCAAGATCCTGGAAACTACTCAAGGCTCCACAATAGTCACTGAAAACTCAGACTCCTCAGGCTACACTTTTGCTGCAGAGTGGATGTGGTGTTGAGAAGCTCAACCCAAGTCTAGCAGGATTTAGTTTTTCAGCAGAGCTAACCAATATGAGCACTGCACTGGCTCAGCATAGCTATCCGGCTTCCAGAGCCTCCAAGATTTCTGACCAGAGCTGGCCTATGCCAAGGAGACTTACTTACTGGCCAGCACAGAGCTCCACAGGTCACTCATGTGGCCACACTGCTCTTAGCCCCTTGCCCAGACCCAGTCTCAAATTTTTGAGCACCTCGTTTAAAAATAAGTAAGGAATGGTTAAATCGGTTTTGCTCTCTTGTAATGACACATGCGTGATTACGTGCCTGGCAAATTTTCACTGGCTACACACAGAGGGAGTGAAATGTGCAAGTGCTTTCTCCTACTGTGCGTATGATGAGGTATTACAACACTAGGATGCTCAGTTGAAAGCAAGGCTCTGGTTCAAAGGAAATGCAGGTGGTTTCAATTGTTTCTGTCGAGCAGAATGCCTGCTTAATAAGAACAAGCAAGCACACGCAGAATTCAGAGGATCAACAAACTGTTCTCATTAAAGGCTTTCTACTATAATGCGCCTACAGACGCATGCACACAAAATTAAATGAATGTCACAACATAAAAATGTGAGCTATCAGCTATTGTATTTCAGTTCACTCGGGGATAATTGATCAAGCAGCACATTCTTTAGTGATGTAATATGAGAAAACTACCTCCTAATTGGCAATGGTGAGTAATATGACAAGAAAGAATAATGCACAAGTGTAGACGCAATTCAGAGTGCATGTGTTCTGTTTACCAGGCCACCAGAGAGGCCGATTACTTTGGTCAGCCATTTTTCCATATTTTTAATATAGCTGGTTAAGTAGTAAAAGCTTCTTATTTTTCCACAGCTGCCACCTGTCTGCAGTACAATGGACACTTCTTAACTGGCAGCTATTCTTACTGGAAGTAAATGTGCTGACTGCAAGGTAGTTATGGTTATCAGAGACTAGAAGGAACGTATTGTTTGAAAGCTGTATTCTGTTTAGCATCTCTGCCAATGATCTGGAGTGGGTGATGACGTAAACCCTCATCAAGCCTGCAGATGACCCTGAAGTGGGAGGAACAGTTGATAGGATAGAGGGCAGGGCTGCTATTTAGAAAGATTGAAATGAGCTAGAGAAATGGATCAACAGGAATCACAGAATGGTAGGGGTTGAAAGGGACCTCTGGGAATCGTCTAGCCCAACCCCCGTGCCAAAGCAGGTTTGCCTAAATCCAGTTCCACAGGAATACATCCAAGCTGGTTTTGAAAATCTCCAGAGAAGGAGACTTCACAAGCTCTCTGTTGTGGACAGCAGGGCTGCATACTCTGACAATGCTCCTATATTCCTCCCAAGCAGCCAGTCCCTTTTTCCATGTTCTGTAAACATCCTTCTTCCCTGATTTTCAAGAAGCTCCTTGCTCATTCTTATAGGTCTCCTGCCTCCTTTACTTGATACTCATCCCTTCTTAGACACCATATAGAACAATACCTTCAGTGTTGGGGCCACCAGAAGAAAGACTTGAACCAACTGTTCATGAGGGCATTCAAGATGCAGAACGGGTTGCCCAGAAAGGTTGTGCAGCCTTCATCCTTGAAGGTTTTCAGCTGGATGAAGCCCATAGTTTCATGTTCCGTTTCTTTTTGTCTTTTGCATCTGTGGAGATTGTTGTTAGGGGTTTAGATTATCTAATCTAGTTCTTCCAAAGTTTACTCAGTTCATAGTTCTAGACCTCTAATATTCTCCTTGCCTCTCTTCCCATTTTATCTGGTTTGTCTGTCTTGAAGTGAGGCATTGGGCTTACACCAGTACTGAGCAGTGAGAAAAGGTTATTTAATTTGTCTGGTAGTCTGCGCATCTGTTCATACTTTCCAGTGTGACACTTGATTTTTCTGATGTGCTGTCT
>WEIS01043422.1:13272-25466 GCA_013389965.1 Todus mexicanus
AAAGGTTGTGCAGCCTTCATCCTTGAAGGTTTTCAGCTGGATGAAGCCCATAGCTTCATGTTCCGTTTCTTTTTGTCTTTTGCATCTGTGGAGATTGTTGTTAGGGGTTTAGATTATCTAATCTAGTTCTTCCAAAGTTTACTCAGTTCATAGTTCTAGACCTCTAATATTCTCCTTGCCTCTCTTCCCATTTTATCTGGTTTGTCTGTCTTGAAGTGAGGCATTGGGCTTACACCAGTACTGAGCAGTGAGAAAAGGTTATTTAATTTGTCTGGTAGTCTGCGCATCTGTTCATACTTTCCAGTGTGACACTTGATTTTTCTGATGTGCTGTCTCTCTCCAAGAGTGGTCAAATAGCAAGGCACTGCAGACAAAGTTGGATGAAACACCCAGGAAGCAAGTCTGAAATTACCTTTATTATATTTGGGTTGTGTCTAACATCGTATAGCCAGAATGAGGTTAGATAACATAGGGAAGCCCCCACTCTACCTTCTTCCGTCTTTCCCTTCTCAACTCATTCCTCTTCCCACTGTGACCCGTAGATATGGAACTGCCCAGTAAGTCATTTTAACTCAGAAATCCAGCAGATATTATTTACTTTATTTATAATGTTAATTTTATTTTGGCTTCACTAGTACACTTGGCTTTCTGTGGAGCCTGAACCAGAGTAAAATATGAGCAGGCAGACGAAGGGGTGAGAGATGGAAAAGGAATAGGAATTCTCTCTTAATCTTTATGGCAAACAGTTCATGTCCCCTTCCAACATTTTTGGAGTGGAGGGCTTCCAGCGAATGCTTATTAAACCTCACAACACTCCTGTAGAGTAAGTCTCAACATCTTTAATGGATGAGTAAAGCAAAGTCCAGAAGCTGTCTTCCTCAAGGAAATTAAGCAAGGTAGAAGGAAAGCTAGAAGTAGGACTTAGCTCAAAGTCTCTTGCTCAAGCTACTTTCCCCTTTATCCATGGCCTACTCCTCATGCCAGTGCTGCTTTGCAAGTTTACAACAGCTGAGGCTTTGAATGTTTTAAATATTACTATTACAAATAATGTCCTTACATAAAGATATTTCAGCAATACAGATATTGCTAGGCAGAAGGTATCAAAAAGCAGATCTAATATAAGAGATGAGTATTTAAAACCTAGGAGATGTGATATCTTTCAGGTTTATGGCCTCCATAACAGAATTCCCAAATGATGAGCAATTCATAGCACTTTTTAACACAGAGCAGTCTAAACAAAATGGGATCAGAAACTGAAGTATTTTAGGTAGTGATCTGTTCAATGTCAATACAGTGAGTTAAAAGCCACCTAAAACTAGTCATTGATCTCCTCTGGATGACTTCTGTCTTTTATCTAATACTCCTTTGACATAAAATACACTAAAAATCCCTGGAACCCAGACAAATCCATGGCTCCATCCTCCTTTCTGATCACCTCAAGTCACAAAACCATGCTGTGACACTGGTCTAGTGGCATCTTGTCATACTGTCGCCTTCATAAGCACTGTTATGAGTGGAGACTGAAAGAATTAAAACTGAACTTCTTGCATGAACGTCATCCCTATTACATCACTGAAAAATGAAAGAAGAAAGCAAATACAGAAGCAAGGGAGCGTAGTTTTCTTGTTCCTGCATTAAAAGTAGGAGCATCAACAGATCTTTTACAGGCAGTATAATCTTCCCAAGGAGCTTAGCTGAAGAGTCTATTTTGAGGATCCTGTTCAGGTACAGATATAAGCATAGTGCAAAGCTGCACGTGAATAAGAGCAGAGAAACTCCTCAAGCTGCAAGGGAAAATGGAAAGCCAGAAAGTCAAGGTAGAGCCAGATTCACATATCAAGAATATTTAGGCACCCGGATGCTGTCAAGCCTCCCATTTCAAAACCTACTACTAGACTGAGCAGGGGCTGCATTTTGTACACACACACACACCCCCCCATATGCTTTTCCCCCAAAGAAAAAATAGTTCGTAGGTCCTCGTACCCAAATTGTTCAGTCTGGGCCTCTGACCAGAGTTTAACCTGACTCCTTTACAGCCCATAAGCCCAGGATTTCATTCTTGGAAAGCACACTGTGGGAGGGCACAGTCAAGATGCTACCTGGCACATGCTCAGCCCTGTAGTTCTGAAACCCTCTCGAGTCCATCAGTTTTCCACATATAGCCTTAGTCTTAATCTGAAAATCCTTTTCTCATTTGTGACTTCATTTTGTGAGTGAAACCTTCACCTTCTTGAAGTTGACCGTTATTTTCATACTAAGAATACATGCATTTCAGCAATAATTACTCAGTAAAACACTTATGAGCAACTTTGTAAACACATTTACTGTATAGAAAACTGTATGTCCAAAGCTGGATATCCACTTAAAGGCTGATGCTACAAAAACTCCACGTACAAAAATCAAATTTAATTCAAGCTGGTTAGGTTGACTGTGAAGGCACTCAGAGCTCCCTCTTGGCAAGGCAGAAGGATTTTTAGTTGTCGTGGTAGATGGTTCAAACAAGTATAAAAGTCAATAACGTAAAATCCCATGGAGCCTTGCAGGTAAAGTTCCACTGAGAATCATCCAAACTCCCGGGGATTATAGAAGCTTGTAAAAAACATCAGCAAAATACACCTGTTTTTGCACAAAAGATGATTTCTGGCAAAACAACAAAGGGACAGCAAGGATTTTACCACATATGTACTTACAGATGCTGCTAAGATGGCTGTGCCGGAAATTCTTTGGGCCTGATCCTATGAAGCAGATTTCAAGTCCCCTTAGTGTTAGTGAGCAGCAAGGATGGTCAGAAACTTGCAGGATTCACATATTAGCCTCTACCTCAGATTCAAATGTAGTTGGAAGACACTTCTCTCTAGAAACTCTTTGCCCATCCCCAAATAAAGTGACACAAAAAGATTACACAAGTTTGATTTGTTTTTTCTTTGGGTTCAAAAACAAACAGGGACTCAAGCAACCCTCTTTGTCCTACTCAGATACTGTAGAGGTGGCTGAAGCTATGGCAGTGTAAGGGTTGGATTATAGCCCTTACATCCTGGGCAGATAAGTGCAAGGAAAGGTTTTGGGGGTTTCTCCTAGCTGTATCACATTTTGCTCAGGCATTGTTCCCACACCATGGATTTTGGAGAGTGGGATATAACCTGTAACTGCCACGTATGGGAAACCCTTCCAGGGCCAGACCCAATGGCTGTAGCTGAGGTCCAGCTGCCTCAGACTAAGCCCTTTATTGCAGAGACAAACTCATAGCTCCTGAGGTACTAATACCAGATCTGCTTCTAGTAACCAAGCTGAATATGACATAAATATCCTCAACAAATGTGTGGCTCTGGAAATACTGAAATCCTGGCCCCGTGACATGGCTGCTGGGATTCCTGCCATTCACTAAAAAGTTAAGCTGGGAAACACTTTGTCCAATTACTAAAAAACAATGAAGATATAAAGGAGTTATAACCTAAAAACAGAGGTGTTGAAAGAAAGAAAACAGACCCACATAATAAACAGTATTGATTTAATTTAGGCAGCAGAGAAAAACGTTCACAAGCTTGGATGCCCCTGGTGCATGTGTGTGTATGGGGGGGTCGGGTGCCGGGTGTACGTGTGTCTACGTAAGCACACATGCTCCTCTTGGGACTGGCTTCTGCCTGAGTCCCAACAGAGGTGTCAGAGACACAAGGGGCATAAACATCATCTCTGCTCTAAAGCTGCTGCAGAGAGGAGCACTGGCATGGACACGTCAAGTATTCATAGCCTAGACCCCATCTATGGAAACCATTGCTAGTTGCGTATGAGAAGATGGACACTGAGATGGGCTTTTGTGCTCTGAACTTCTAAACCCTGCAGGAGATCTGAACCACTTCAGTTGTTTGTGAAGAGAGTAATTTATTGAGCTCTGTCCTGGAATAAACCACAAGACGTTCCGAAGAGCTAAATTCAACAGCTAAATATATTCCTTCAGAATTAGATTTGATGAGAAAGTCTTCAAGATTTAGACAGATGTATGTTTCCAAGGGTACTATTTTGTTCTTCAGTTCTCAGAAAGTAGTATTTTAGTGCTTTTGGTAATTGGAACAAAGATGCATTCAGCCCTCATTGCATAATGTCCAAATGACCACAGAACAATTTCTGTTTGTCCACTTCAGGTGATAAGTAACAGCAATAATGTGTTTGGTAGTTCTCATTTCTCTAACAAGAACCTCCAGTGTGTTTGTGAGTGATGCATGCTGGAAAGGTGAATAAACAAATACATCAGCTGAATGTGACCTGAAGAGATCAAGTAAGAGGAAAGAGAAAGAGGAACTTTGTGTGTTAAACTTAGAAATTACGTGACCACATACAAAAGCATGTGATTCTTTTCCTTTACCCATAAGTTTCTGAGCCTCTCAGGAAAACCTGCACCACGTTTTGAAGATTTTCTTTCACACACATGGTATCTAGAAACTTATTTGAAAAAAAAAAAGCTGCACAGGTTTTAAGATTATTATGTACTCTCGTACTGCAATAGGATATCTAAACAAATCAACAAGTATCTTGAGATTCAAAATGAGGTGAGCTGGTATCGTCCATGCGAAAAGCAGCCACCTAATATCAGATTATAATGAGAACCATCTTATTTAAGTGATGACAGAAAAGCCAAACAACTACTTGCAACACCAGATATTTTAGGGACCTTTCCACCGTGCTCTAGATTTTTTTGGCTGGTCACTTTCTAGATGATTCAATTCCTGTTGTTTTGGAAGCATGCTGAAAACCACAGAAATAGCTGTTAATCTTAGGGAATGCTGAAGTCTTATGCATCTCAAAGCTCCCAAATGTATTTCAAGAAGCCTGAGCCTTTTCCCATAGGAGTTCAGTGATTTTTGTTTCTAGGAAAGAACGGTTATAGACACCACTCAAAATAGATTAGAAAAGCAGACAAAACTACAACGCAGTTCAACTGTGAGCTGAAGTACTTCAGGAAAGGGCTTTTGTCAGTCCTGAATCCACAAAGACACTGCTAGCGGTTAGCAGTGAGGAAGAGCTTCCATGCACAGAAAGTTAGGAGCAGATCTTCAGCTCCAAGATGTGATCTATGTTCAGTGCCCTAAACAAAGCCATGACTGTTCACATCAGTTCAGCAGCTGCCTCGCTACTATTTGGGAAAACTATAGAGAGAAGACTGAAAAAGAGGATCAGGAGCCTGGATTTGCCACAGGCAAAATGTCCACATGCCACATCTTTCCACACCAGAAAAATGTACGCAAGTGTGATACCACAAAAAATCAATGCCAATCACTTCATCCTGCCCAACAAAAGTACTCTCTCAATAAGACCAAGAGAATGAAGAATTTACTAAACCTTTTTCTACTGAAGAAGAAATATAACCCAACAAGGTTGTTTTGTTGCTTGTTGTTGTTGGGTTTTGGTTGGGGGGAAAAGGGGGGAGGAGGTCAGACTTTTTTTTTACTGTCCAGGACCAATCACACTTTACAATTTTTTCAACGGACATTTTACTTTTTCAGATAAGCCAATGCTCAGGGACCACAAGGGGACAGGCATTCAGAAACAGGCTTTCTTGTTTAAACAGTTAAGTGAAATTGCCAGATAGGTGCACACTTAAATATCTCACTGCTTTATTTAAGTGACACTTCGCTGAACTTTGAAAATTTTTTCCCTGACTAGGACAATTTTGTTCCTAACACTTTGGAAAAGCGTCTGCTGAGTTTCTTACTCAAGGGAAAGTTGACTACTTTGCTTACTGTTTTATGAACATGCTTTCTACTATTCTCTGTTTACTTGACTACAGTATAATAAACAAAGATATTAATGTTCTTCAAACTTAGGGAGAAAAAGTATGAAATGAGGTAAGAACTACATAGGTGTATGTACTGCATAAGGCATAAGCATACCTGTACCCTACAACAGTGGTGTTTGACACAGTGAAGCTTCCATGTGCTACCAAAATACCAATATAGCTATAAAAATCCCCTAATGTATTCATTGCTTGTAGGCTTGCTTCCTTCCACAGAACCATTCAGGTCAGAAAGGACCTCGGAAGGTTGTTTTGTCCATTCACTTCCACAGAGCATCCCTTGCATATTGTGTCATTATACCTTTTACTTTACACACGTCCATGTACTATTCTTTTCTCACTATTGTAATTTTCCTTCCTTCGGAAGCCCTACAATATCACCTTTCACTCTTTTCATCCGCATCGTTACTTGTACTGATTGCCACATCGCATTTCACTGATTTTCTGCCTTTTCATGTGTCCAGATACATTTTAATCTACACTCTCACTCCTGAGGCTCCACTGAAGGACCCATTTCCTTTACATACTTCCACAGTTCTGTTGCCTTTCTCCAGTTCTTTCACATATCACTTTGTACTTGTTTATCTGTGCAGGAATATATTCCTGCTACTCTTAATCACGCTTCACTTCCAAAGACTCTTCTTTATCTTGAAGAAATTGTAACATGCATCTGATTTTATGTTTGCAGAGGGAAATCTGGCTGGCAGGCACACGTGCCTTCTTTTAAGAAAACAAATTCCCCAGATTAAACAGGAGCACATGCCCAAAACAAGTGCTGTTAAAAAGTAAGGAGAATTTTAAAGAGAGGATGGAAATGAAAGTAGCCAGGGAAAACACAGCTTCTTAATTTTGCCTTCCAACGCTCCCTTCTCCCAAACCACCTTGATCAAACAATCAGTATGCAGTTTGCCCTGCATTGGGTCAATAGTAGCAAATATCCAGCTGTGCCTGGAACACAGGTGCTTGGGTTATGCATTGCCAGCTACAGGTGGACCGTTTGATGTGGTGGTGGGGGTTTTTCTTGGAAGGCAGCCATTCAGGAAGGAAGGTGAGGGAACAGGACTAGGCTGGGCTGGGCATGTTCTGCACTGCAAAGCTCTTGGCCCGCTAGTGTTGCAAACTTCCATAACAGATACAGTGCTGTATTCATAGCCCTTTTCACATTTCCCTGCGTGATCATGAGTGCTGGACAGTCTGACACTTTTCCACAGCTCAGAGGTTACCTCTGAAGAGCAGTTCAGTTTGGGTGGCATTAGATGGGCACATGAACTTGTGCTTGCTACCACAAATCCTTTTGAAATACAACCTCACTTTGGTAGCCCTTCTTGGACATTTACCAGATCAGGAAAAGCAGGTCAGGTCACCACGGGCAAGGGCTCCACACAGCACACAGCTCAGGAAGCAGCTATTGTCGCAAATCACACTCTGCTGCCTGTATTTTTCCTGTGGTTTTGGTTTAAATAACAGCAGATGACTCTTGAGTTCCCTCCTGCCTTATCCTAGAAACTGACTGTATCTGAGGGCTTCCAGCTGTTAGCTTTGGTTATAGGCCTAAATCTCTTCACTGACTTTAGCAGTCTCAATCTGAAATGTTTGTATGGTTGAAGAAAGTTAATGAAAAATTCCTGGTGCGATTGCTATTCTGAGTTCATAAAATATCTCTGCACCTCTCCATTAACATCTCCTCTGAATGTGGCTGCAATAACAAGCCCCCACTCCAAGGATTCTCATTCTGCTTCTTCAGAAACAAAGGTGTCACAGTTGATGAACTAGCAAGTAGCAGAAGGGCTTAATTCAGCGCTCTCTGAGGTATGATCTGTGCCTTGATGTGAAGAGGAGCAATGTATCTTTGGCATTTGACATTGAAAATGTATGAATGTCACTCCAAAGACGGATCTGTTTCCAAAAACAAGCTCTGTGACAGCAGATGCTCATAGAATGATATAATAGGGGAGTAAAGTTATACACACTGCCACCACCATTATCAGTGCCTGATTCGATGCTTGTATTTCTTGGAATGCAGATCTAATTTTGCTGAACCTTCCTGTTCTTAGCAGGTGTGCAGTGGCACTCTCCAAACAAATGCCATTATCTCCCACCCTGTGTTGGGGCAACTTGCACACATATTCATCTTTTCTTTTCCCTTCCAGCTCGCTCTTTTGCATTTTCATTCACTGCTTCTTCTCCTTTATTCCCACAAAGGGAGGGAGTATGTTTCCCGCCCCCTTCCCACTTTGTCTCCTTGCAGCTCTCCAGCAGAAGGGGCAACCTTATGTAGCCAACTGTGTTTAGCTATGTAGAATACAAAAGCCAAAATATTAAAGCTGTGGGACGGGTACAGTTCTCAAGATCAAATCTGTTATTTGTATGCTGTGTTGCCAGCACTTTTATGTCAATTAATGCTTTTTCTGAAGTCAGGTGTTCTTCATTAGCAAGAGATTCCAGGTGAAGATTTTATAAATGTGTTGACAAATGCCAACATTTTTTATTCAAGTTATGATTGAAATGATTGTAACCTCCTAGGGAAAATGCTAGGAATGCTCTTGATGTGGTTAAGGGGAGGCGGCGGTGGGGGGAATGTCTGAGGGTGCCAGAATGAACTCTTTGATTCTGCAGAAAAGCTGGACAACAAGCCAGAAGGTGGTTTGTTCATACACACGTTGTGGATACACAGCTTAGCACAGTGTACTGTACACACAGGTTTCTAACTGAACCATAAAGGTGCCATTCTGCTCCAGGTTACTTTCTGAACTAGATCCACTTTCCACACCCTGAAGCCCAAATCCTAGTCTTCTGATATAGATACTGATTCCTGTTATCTGCAGGTGGTTCTTATCATTAGCAGCGTTCCAAACAACACAATTGACAGTTGTCATATGTTTCTTCTACCACATATCCTTTAGGATAAGTGTATACTCACATGCCTGTCTTTATGGTTGCATCACAGAAGGTGACAAAAAGTAGTGTCTTTAGAGCAGATAGTCATACGGTTTCTGACAGCCCTGACGTCTTGTTTTCACTTACAGGTCAATTCAAGTTCCATGTCTTGTGTTACACTATCTGCAACCTTTGAGTAAACTACTGAGAGTGGGTGTAGTTTAGCTCAGCTAATAACCAAGGCTGCTCCCTGAACTAGCTCACAGGACAGGCTCTATGTGAAATTATCTTCTGCCTCAACACAGACACTGTAATGGTAACATGAATCCCAACCCGAGTCTTCGTGTAGGAAGGAAGTGCCAGTGCTGTCTCAGAAAGTGTAATACCTCATTTGGCAGTTGTTTGATAACTCCAGCAAGCTAAAGCAACAGCAGACTAAGAATTTATATGTGAGTTACCACCAAAACAGAGAAGGATTCCTCCCCAAATCAAAAAAAAAAAAAAAAAAAAACCTACCTCATTTTGTCTTCTTTTACATTGATTTCTGTGGTGTTATAGGGCTTTTTTAAATGTGACTTCAAGAGTTCAGAGCCAGTATTTGGTTTACTAACCCTTCTTTACACTGGGACTGTGTCATCAGTAATGCTTATGTTTTAAGAGTGCAGGACTTTTAGGCCAAGGAGTTTCACAAAAAGCAAGAGCTGCTGTTGCATCCAGGACACACAGGTGTAGGGAACCAAGAAGCAAGCAGCAGAGAGCTCTGCACTGAGCCCCCACATCTGCCGTGCTGTTGGCCTGTGACGACATCTCACATCATACAAGAAACCCTTGTATGAGATTCCAGCACTGGGGCAAAACACATTTCCATTAGCAGTCAAGGGAGGTAATCTATTTTACAAGTACTACAACCCAGGAATCCTATCAGCCCCACAACCTGTGTATGTGCACTCTTCCAATCTTTCTCTTAATAAACTAAGCTATGCAACACCAGATTATTTTCAGTAGGTGAATGCCTAACCTAATAAGAAGAAAATGAACATGGTCTAAAAATATGACACCACTGCAAGGCCACTAAAGTGTCCCATGTTATGAAGCTCTAGTGGCTGTCCTCATTTCCCTCTGGACATGAAATAAGTCCCTTTTGTCTTCAGCATATACACATTACAGAACAATCTGAGAGTTAGGTCTGTTACTGCCAGAGCTCAGCTACCGTCAGTGTGGACGCTGCTCCACAAACAACTAAAAAAATTGATAATTTTTTTTTTAAAAAGCCCAAGCCCTCATTAATTGCAAGCTGTTTTGAAACAATAGGGAGAAATTAGTAAATTATTTGTCAGTAGAAGTGCAAAAGAATAAAATCACTATGGAAAGAATTTTTACTTTCAAAGGCAGACAGACACTCTGTTGTGGTTTTAATGGAGAACGAAGGAAATGTTGGTTTGGCCCATTTTGATCTCTAAAGGCTTGTAAATCAGTGATAATAAGCTTTCCTAGTCTAGCCTGGGAGAGGCTGTCCTGGAATGATTCACATTTCAAAGAGCACAAGATAAACAGTGGTCAGCTCTCCAGTTTGTTCCTGTGGAGTAAGCAGGACAGTACAAATTGGGGAAGACTGCTATTCAGGGTGGACCAAATCTTCCACCAACCTCAAAGCCAGCACAATTAGTACAGTGGAGCTCAGTCACTTTCATATTCCAGCCAAAATCACTCCCTTGTTAAACTCTGGTAACTAAATAAAGGATAAATAAACTAAAGAAAGGCAAAGGATGACTGTTCCCTTGGTTTTGTTACTGGGTTGTGTCACAGGATCTCTTTCCTCCAGGACCCTCTGGGGCTTTGTCTTTTAGACAAAGTCTGTTTATTTGGTTGAACTCTGCAGTAAGACATTGGTCCTGAGAACCAGAAGAGATTTCTGGTAAATAAAATTAATCTACAAAAAGTAAATGCCCAAAACATTGTGTCAGGTGAAAGGTCATGAAAAAAAGTTGTGTCAAAGTCAGTCCTGAAGTACAAGACAGAAGGCAGTGAAGCTTTGGGGCTCACAATGATGGTGGTGGAGAAGGGACCATAAAGCAGCAATATCAACTGCTGTGGCAACTCCACGCAATACTGTACCTCACAGGGCAGACCAGAAAGACCTAGGTCCTATGTATGCAGTACAGTTTTCCAGTATAACCCAATAACTACATTTATACCAGTAAGTAAGTATATAATAATCATTCTTTTCTCACAAAATCTCATTTCTAATACAGCCATTTGTATTGGTGCAACAGATCATTAACAAAAAAATCCACGAAGATTTTCTATTCATTTAGCTGGGAACAGAGAACAAAATCTCAAAGAGTTTTGCAAACTAAACAGACACAGCAGAACCTGAAAGGCAGCCAGATGCCATAAAAATTGCTGCAGAGTAGCAGGTCTGGGCAAAACAAAGTAAATGGCATAAACTCCCTATCATGGAAGCATAGGGATTTTAGCACCCCTGGAGTAGCGACATTATTCCAGGGGCAGCAAAGGTGTGCGTACATCATGACCTACAGGGACCACAGAGCTAGTATTGATTTACAAACTGTAGAGGTTGTTACTTCACCATCCCCATGTGGCTCTGGACTTCGTCATATGGATCTCAACACCATCCTGCATGGTGCAGGCTTGACTGCCCTATGCTGTATGCGTACTCATACCATACCTTTGCCATAAATACCCGACCAGCTCACTCAAATCTTTTCGGTAAGAGCTAGAAAATGGATATCATCAAAAAATCAATTCACAGAAACAAGATGTCATAGCAGCAATGAGGTGAAGGCACCAAGGAAGAGATGGGTCATTAGCAATCAAAGCCCATGATTTTGCATTCTGTGTCTGGTCTGCAGACAGCAAAACCAGAGTACCCTGGAAAGAATGAAACTCTCTCCCTCCCTCTTATTTATGTTAAGGTGTGCCTAGAGACTGCAGTCAGCGTTGAAGCTCTGTTGTGCTAGACGTTCCACAAACACAGTGCGAGATAATCCCCCATCTGAAAATAATTTGAAATCTAACCAAAAACACAAAACAGAGGAGAAACAAAGACACAGAGATGGAAGGACTTGGCAGCAGTTAGACAACAAGTCAGTGGAAGAGCTGGAGACAGTTATGCCTCCTGCTTTTCAAGTGAATGCCCTCACCTCTAACTCAGGCTCTTGCTGGAAGCCAGGCAGTTTATATGCTACAAGCCCATTGCCTGCAACACTCTGAATACCGCTGCTTCCTGAAAGGCTAGGGAAAAATCACATGTCTTTCAAGGAGATATAAAAGAAAGCTCAAGAGACAAAAATAGGCTCTGTGGAACAAGTTGATTCACATTTTGAAACAAAGTTCATATTTGGAGCATTAAAAGCTTCAAGGTAGCAAACTAAATTGGCATATAATCATTTTGTTAGCAATGAAATTAGATCTATATAAAGAAGATCCGGATCTTAGGCTTTAAAAAAGGTCTATAGAATAAAAGAAAGCAAAAATTGGTCCATCTTACTCATTTTTTTTTTTTTTT
>WEIS01043424.1:0-43418 GCA_013389965.1 Todus mexicanus
TTGTTTGTTGGGGTTTTTTACAGTGCAACAACCACACTCACATTTCAAGGTTAATTCAGAAAACTTGAAAGCTTACTCCGTGTCTCCAAAGCACAAGGTGTTATATTCAGCCTGAGCTCAGAATGAGCTCTTATTTACAAAATCTCTCCGTACAGTGCCATATAACAAGAGTTGCCACCTTTTGAAGATTATTTTCAGTCTCCTGGGACCAAAACCAGCCTAGGGCAGGAAACACTGAGGGCTGCGTTCTCTCTGTCCCACCGGATCACTAGGCAGGGCTTGTATGCAACATCCATGACAAGCATCTTTCCAGACTGGGTGACAGGATAGTTTGTAGGGAGGGAGGTGGAGATGCCGAGCAGCTGAACTCTTGCACGAAAGCTGCAGCGTGTTGTTATTTTTTTCCCCCCTCACAGTACGCCGCGGAGTTGCTGGCAGTGGTGCGCCTCCCCTTCATCCATCCCAGCTATCTGCTGAACGTTGTTGACAACGAGGAGTTGATAAAGTCTTCGGAGGCTTGCCGGGACCTAGTGAATGAAGCTAAACGTTATCACATGCTGCCACACGCCCGACAAGAGATGCAGACGCCGAGGACCCGGCCCAGGCTCTCTGCAGGTAAAGCTAAACTTTCTTCAACACCAACTCCCTGGTCCAGCGGTTCCCAGGTGTGCCCTGGGATGAGACACGGACCTCAGCACCATCCCTTGGCTCCTTCTGGGAACCTGATGGCATTTTAAGCTCAATTTTCAATTTTCACTTCGCTCAAGCATTTAGGAGCCTCTCCCAATGGTGGGATGTGGGTGTTTAGATGGATGCTCCTGAAATAAGATTTAAAAGGAGCCTAATTTTTAGGAATTATTATCTTTGGTAGAGACTGTGATGTTCCCCTGTTGTCATGAAAGTGAACCCCCGTGCCCTTCATGCCTCAGTTTCTCTAGCTGTAAAAATAGAAGAATAATTTGCTTCTTTGCCATTCAGCCTCTTTGGGGAGTATCTGACTAATATTCATAAACCAGCTTCACTTTCACAGCCCTGTGTAAAATAATATATTTATGTTATTTTCATATGGTGAGTCTTCCTACAGTAGCAGTTCAGGCTGTTTGCTGCCTCCAAAACAAATGGATCAGACGTGATTTATTCCCTTTGAAAAACTCAGCAGCTATGGAGAACCATGTCTCTTCAAGAAGTTTCTCACCTGAGAAACACATGCATTTTCCTTTTTGGAAAAATATATTAAAAAGAACCCCAAAAGCCCAACTTGCCAGCAAAGCTCATATCATAGTAATGTGAGAAATAACCTAAATATTTGCTGAGCAGAGAATGGTGTAAATATCATGTAGGGAAAGTGCGTGCAAGAAGGAGTCAGATGAAACAGATGAATTGTTTTAACATGCTGCCTGCACTTCTCTCTCCTGTAAGTATAATCAAAAAGCCAGGCAAAACTTTCTGTCACTGCCACTAATGCTAATGCGGCGCAGAGCTGGCGTCTCAAACCACGGCACTCGCAGCTTCTGGAGACTGCCTCATCAAGGCACCTTTCAGAACGATGAAGTGTGGAGGACTTTCAATAACAATCTACCCTAAAAAGTCTTTCATTGAAGACGACTAATGGTGTGATGTTTGAAGGGATTTTTGAAAAGTGCTTATTTTATGTGTATAAAATTGTAGGTGTAATGTGATCCATTTCCAGAAGCTTGTTGATGAGGGAAAAGTGATTCTCTCAGGGTAAGAGAGGGTGATTATAGTTTTTTAGGTCAGAGTCTAATTATATAGAGTCATGTTATTTTGCATATCAACGGCGTTCATGGAGGCACAAAGGATCTCGAAACACCATTTGTGGACTCGCTGCAGCGTGTCACATGCCCTCTCGAGGTCATTGATTCTAATCAAGTTATGTCTTGCACAGGTGATTAGATTTTCTGGTGTGGCACAAAAATAATGATCTCTTGTTACTGAGAAATATTTATTTAAAACTGTACAGCGCTTTAACTTAATAACTTTTAAGAGAGTAACCTTGCTTGAATGACACGAATACGTTTTTTGAAAATGCTAATGAAGAATGACGATAATCCATTCCTCTGAAGACACATTTCTCTCCGCTGCAGCTCCTCATCTCTCACGCTGGCAATCTCACTTCTGGACTTCTGACCCCCCCCCGACCTGTGCACACTTGTCTCTAGGCTGGACACCATAACGCTTTACAGCAATGGGTCCAGCCACGAGCACAGCTCCCAAAATGGCAATTCTTTCCAGCTCATGGCTTTGTGAACCTACCTCTTCTGGCAACAAATTGTACTAGGGCTTACAATTGCTGCGGAAACATGTTTAACACCTCTGCTAAATGCTAAATCCAAATTATCCCCGTCACTTGACCCTTGGGCTTGGAGGCAGAAAACATCCCAGAGTTAAACTGTGACCCGTCACTGTGGGGATGAGTTACTGGAATAACACTGAGATCAGAATTGACAGCTCTGGCTGTGGAGTGGGACTAAAAACTCTGAGATGGGGGTTGCAAAAGTTCTGTCCATTTGCACGAACAGAGAATTTGACTTCTGTACACCCTGCCTGCTATGGGCTTGGGGGGAGCTGTTCAAGCTCAGGAAAATTGCAATTGATAACTGCATTATAGCAGGAGCTATCTCCATCACATTTCCTAGCTCCTAGAACACTAAGACCCCGATTCACGGCTTGAGCACATGTTGTCTACATCTGGAAAGCCTGCTTTCCCTGGGAAAAGTACAAAAAGGTAACAACCCTAAAATTATATCTTAATAGAGTATATGCAGAGAGAAGATCAGGATGAAGAACCATAACTGTAGCCTAAATCTCCTCCAGACATTATCTTTTAGTGTGAGAAGACCTGCTTCAGATTAAGGTCCAAACATTTCCCTGGATAATGGCCAAGCTCCAAAGCTATCACAGTCCTGGACAAATTCCCTCAGTGGAACAGGAATTTTCTACATGCAGCTTTCACTCAAAGACTGTTGAAGTCAATGGACATCTTTACGTGGAACTGCTTTTTTTTTTTTTTCCCCCTTTAAGCTTTGCCCAGATGGCAGAGCTCCCTCCCAAGTCCTCCTGAGCGTGTTCATGGTGTCGTTCCTCACCCACCACTCCCCCCCACACACACACTCTCCCTATTTTCTCACCCTTCTTGGTTTGATTGCACAGTCTAAACCAGATCTATATATGATACATTAAAATTACCCTGACTGCTGAGTATTTTTGGATAGGCTCCTGCCTGATTGAGACATTTCTTTATAATGCGCTTTTTTTCTTACTTGAATCCTAGGTGTAGCCGAGGTAATAGTCTTAGTCGGGGGTCGTCAGATGATTGGCATGAATCAACGTGCTTTAACGGCAGTCACTTGCTTAAATCCTCAAAACAACAAGTGGTACCCTTTGGCCAGCCTGCCTTTCTATGATCGAGAGTTCTTCAGCGTGGTCAGCGCTGGGGACAACATCTATCTCTCAGGTAAGCAGAGGATTTCATAGAAACATAGAATCACAGAACAGTTTGGGTTGGAAGGGATCTTTAAAGAACATCTAGTCCGATTTCCAACCCACCTGCCATGGGCAGGGACACCTTCAACTAGATCAGGTTGCTCAAAGCCCTGTCCAATCTGGCCTTGAACACTTCCAGTGATGGGGCATCCACAACTTCTCTCGGCAACCCGTTCCAGTATCTTACCACCCTCATTTTAATAAATTTCTTCCTTACGTCCAATCTAAATGTACTGTCTTTCACCTCTGGCCCTTTCACTACAGCCCTTGGTAAAAAGCCACTCTCTCTCGTAAGCCCCCTTTACGTACCGAAAGGCTGCAATAAGGTCTTCCCAGAGCCTTCTCTTCTGCAGGCTGAACAAATCTGGGTCTCTCAGCCTGTCCTCATAGGTGAAGTATTCCAACCCTCTGACCATTTTCGTGCTCGTCCGCTCAATCCATTCTAACAGGTTCATGTCTTTCTAGTGCTGATGACCCCAGAGCTGGACACCACTCCTGGTGGAATCTCACAAGACCAGAGTAGAGGGGGAAAAGCACCTCCCTCAACCTGCTGGCCATGCTTCTTTCAGTGCAGCCCAAGATGTGATTTGCTTTCTGGGCTCTAAACATACATTGCCAGCTCATTTCTAATTTTTCATCCACCAGTATCCCCCAGTCCTTCTCTGCAGGGCTACTCTCTATCCATTCATCCCCCAGATTTACAAGGCTGGGAGAAAAGTTTCCTCCATATAAGATAGGCAGGACAGACAAAGAAGGACATGCTGAGTTTTACCCAGCTGCTCCTGGGGAATAAAAAAAACTAAACAAGTGGGAGAGAGGTTGAGAGAGAGGGATTTCCCTCCTTTTATCATTCTCCATTTCTCTGCAGCATTAAGGTTCTCTCAAAGCAGTCAACGGCAATATTTTGCAGTTGCAATGTGAAGAAAATAGGTCTGACAACCATCAAGCATGCAAAGAGCTTTCACTGCCATAGAAACACAATTTAAAATATTGGCTGTGGGTGAGTCTGAAGTGGTGGGTTATAGAATTTGAGACAGACAGGCTGGACTGCTGAATATGTGACCTACACTTACGGTATTTACTTACAGGAGCATTCACGTTTTGTACTTGTTGTTGAGACCTCTCTTTTGACAGTAGTCACTAGCCCTGTAATCTTCTTACTTTTGATGAAACTGAGACCATGCTCCTTCAAAGGCTTTAACTACCAACGCAGCTGCTTACACTGCACCCATAGCGTCATGGGGACTGGGTTTTTGCAGTCTGGTAGTACCTCTGCTTGGCTGGAAGGGGAAAAGCTGTTCTCATCAGGCGAGAATTCTCACCTGCTTCCTCCCTGGAAGTGTTCAAGTCCAGGTTGCCTGGGACCTTGAGCAACCTGGTCTAGTGGAGGGTGTCCCTGCCCATGGCAGTAGGGTTGGAACGAGGTGGCCTTTGAGGTCCCTTCCAACCCAAACCATTCTATGATCCATTCTATGATTCTGTGAAACAAAGATGCTCTGATGGCAGCTGGGCAGAGGTTTAGTGATAAAACAAGGAGCCTGGGCAGGGAGTTGGTGATGTGTGCAACTTGAGGATGTAGTCACGAGTGCAGGTACAGCAGGCAGTACCAGTAAGGGGTTACAGCTCTTGCCTTTCCCCTGCCGAGTTCCCTTACTGCATTTTCCACAGTAAATTGTTGCCTGTGGTGTTAAATTCCATTAATACTTCATAGAGGCCCTAAGGATTGCTTGGAAATTATTTCTTGACTCGTTTTGCCCATGCTCATTTTTCCACTGGAGCAAAAACCTTCTACGGAGGCTTTCATGAGATGTTGACTTTTGGTTATTCTTAGCTGAGGTACTTCGCAATATGTAGAGCAGTTTTAGGCTGTGCTGTACCCGCTAACAAAAGCTGCTGAATCCTAAATTCAAAGTTTATTTCAGCTCTTTCCCTTGAATCCAGATGAGCAACCTGATGTTATTTGGTGGCTACAACAGGAGAGCTGCAAGTCCCACATGGCTGGAAACCTAGCTGAGTGTTGATTGATACTTTGCTTTGCTCAAACTTCTAAGACACAGGAAAAGGGGAAGGAAAAACAACAGAACTGGGAATGAACCCCTGCAAGCTCCAAGTACTGGGTCCCACACTGCATAGCATAGATTCGGAGAGCAAAAGACCAAGGAGGAGGCCTGATTTTCTCATTAAACCACAAAACTGAGTCTAGTTTCTTTTCCTGTCTCAACCACTGACTCCTAGTGTGGTCTCAAATAAATCATTTCATCTCTTTGTACTTCAAAACAGGGATAGTAAGACATCCACCAGTGGCTACCTTGGCAGCTTCAGTTAGAAGTTAAAAAATGACCAGTGTAACTATTTCACTAAAGCATCTTGAATCATTTTACAACTGATTCTTTCCTTTATTGGCAAATGAAAATAACTAAGAAATTTGTCCCTGAAAATCAGACATTAAGCCTACAGTGCAAGCACTGACTTTATTCTGCCCACGTCTGTTTTGCTGCAATCCATCAGTGTGTTAAGCGTTTCAGATTTCAAACTGGCCTGTGTCTCACAAGCCGAGATAGACTCTGACTCCTGACACCTTCTTGCAAGTCTTGCAGTACTTGAATAGCCTGGAAGCTGTTTATGAACACTAGGAAGGGTCTATCCCCTTCTGTACATGTCCCTCATAGTTTGACATCTCGATTTCTCCATGTCATCTTATTTTTTAAAAAAAAATAAAACAACAGCCTTTAGGGCGCATGAATAAATGACACAGATATGCATCATCGGAACAGATGCTCAGCATTGAGGGTGATTTATTTTAATTAGTCGAATGTAATTTGAAAGAGTTTTTACTTTGTGACTGGCTTGGATTGCTGTGTGCAAAGCTGCTGCCGTTCCAGGATCTCACATAATTCTCCCCTTTTCTCTCCCTCACCCGCACGGCGGTGCCAGGCGGCATGGAGTCAGGTGTCACGCTCGCTGATGTCTGGTGTTACATGTCCCTGCTCGATAACTGGAACCTCGTGTCCCGCATGACAGTCCCAAGGTGTCGACATAACAGTCTGGTGTACGATGGGAAAATTTATACCATTGGAGGGGTCGGTGTGGCAGGCAACGTTGACCATGTGGAAAGGTAAAAAAAAAAAACCCAACAACACAAAAAACCCCCACCCAAACCGTGCTATGTGCTGGAGCTTTTTCTTCATCCTATGCTAAAGGACCATCTCCCTTTTAAAGGACACATCAAATGGGCTCTGTGTGTTAAATTGAGCTTTCTGAACAGCTAAGAAAGGAGGAAAGTGCACAGGATTAGGCTGCTTTTCAAAGCTTCAGTGCAAAGCATTGTTTCAAAACTAAAGCAAAAGCTGCCAGTTTGTTTGGCAGTTTGGTCAGGGGAGGGAAGAGGGGAATTAAGCTTCTTTGGACACTTTGCACAGATTCTACAATGAGCTAATAAACTTCCTTTGAATTTAGTACTGATGAAAGTCATTGCAGACCAGAATAATCCTTTGTTTGGCTGGTTGGTTTTTAATCCAAAAAAAGCAACAGGAAAGTGCGTTTCTCACATGTACTCTCCTGGTAAAGCACCTCAGCCTTGCTGTAACTGGAAGCAAGATCCTTCCTTTGGTGGTCTTGGCCTGGGGCTGGGACCTGCCAAGCTCCGAGTAAAACAGACGATAAATGGAAATAGTTTTGAATTCCTGGCCAAGAGGGGCTGAATAGAGATGGGAGAGCATGGAAATTTCTTTTTCAAGAAGACTCCAGATACAAAAATTTTCCTTTTCTCACGTGGAACTTAAAAAAAAAGGAAAGGAAGGAACAAAACCACAAAAGAAATATTTGACAAAGAAGAATTCCAAACCCAACTAATTCCATGTCAACCATAACATTCAGTAAAACCATACATTTTATATGCGTATCAATGTTTTCATTAAAAAATAGAAATGCAGTATATAAGAATATTCCACTCAAAAAAGGTCAATAGAGCCCTAGCCTTGCCCAAACACTTAAAAAAAGCACTGTTACAATAAATTAATGCCACATTTTTGTGAAATGTTTTTCCTTAGTGACTCTGGCAACCAGAAATATGAAGGGTTTTTGGTTTTGCCAGTTTTAAGTACTGAATTTGAATACTTCTTCAGCAATATTTTGAAGCAGGCATTTACCAGCAAAAGTTGCCTTAACAGGCAAGCCAAAAAGGAATAGGTCATTAAGAAAGATTTGCAAAAAGAAAAAAAGAACGTTTTTCAGCAGGTTAGGATTACAGATGCTTTCAATGTATTATTTTTGCATTTTGGTGCCGAAACATAAATGTTCCACTTATACACGGGGCGTTTTATTTTTTTTGTTTAAGTAGATATGTGAATATTAAATCCCAAAACTTGTATTGGAAGTTTATCAATGTTTCAAAGTCAAACACACGGAAATAAGGAGACACCAAAAATATAGTTTCCTTCTGCAAAAGTATTTTTTGCTACGGTCTTTAATCATGTGATGACTTTTTTTCCCCAAGGCTTTCTCCCTGGCTCAGTGCATAGGCAGCCCAGTTGCCTTGTGTGCATGGCCAGGGAGGTCCTATCCGGTGCTAAGTGATCACTATTCACATACAGCCCTAGTTTTGCATGTCTCTGTCTTCACAAATTTGGCACTGTTTTACCAAGACAAGGATGTGACAAAAAAAAAACTCCTGGAAGGGATGTGTGCTGTGGGACAAAGTCTGCAGGTAACATTGGTGATGATACTCTCAGCAAATCAGGGAAATGCAGACAGCAAAGAATGGATGATCCTAGCAGTGAATGGAACCTCTGAGTGTTGCTTCCCTCCTTGACTCTGAGCTGAAGGTGGGCACTGCCCGTGGGACTTGCCTGGGAGGAAATCTCACCAGTTTATGCAGGTTTAATTCTGATTTCTGAAGGGATTTCTCCTGTAATTTAAGTCAGTAAACTTTTAACTAGCGGGAATGGGTTTGTGAATACGGGAAGGACAGAGCACAGGAATGAGTTGCAGTGTTTCATTCCATCTCTCAAAAAAGGTGAACACCAAAATAATGTGATTGCAGGTCAGCGTCTTGATAGATGTCATTGATTAAATGATCTCTTTATTTTTCCCAGGGTCTCATTTCTGTCTCTGTTCTGATTCTCATGAACTCTCTTTAACAAAGCATGCAAAATGTTGGTCAGTTAAATGAATCCCAGCCCAAGCAAAGTCACCCCCTGTTCTTCCTTCTCATCTCAGTCAGCCAAGCCCTTGCCGCAGATGACATTGCAGCCAGCAAAGTCACGCTCAGGCTCTCAGCGTACCCTGCATGGCTCAGTGAGAGCAGCTTGGCTGGTTTTCTGTTGTAATAAGTCCACCAAGAGACTTGTATGTGGGAAAGGAGGAGATTTCCTCCCTATCATTCCAGCGCACACTGTCTCAACCACAATGAGGATGTCTCGTCATGGGGATTTGCTAAACCCGTGGTTATAATTAATCTGCTATTGTCTATAAAGTGACTTGTGAGACGAAGCGGTGGAAAAAGTGCGCCATGGCCTCCTTAGGGTTATGCCAAGAAATGAGAGAGGTTTGAGGATGTTTCCTTTTTCATTCTTTGCATTAAAATGACAGTGGGGGATGACAGAAGCAAAGCACGACATGGCTGAAGCAGTGTGTTTTGGAAAGGTTATTTCGGGGTCTGCTGTTAGAAATGCAGGTGAGAAAAACCTGACCCTTGTAGCTGTGCTGAACAAAGTCAGCGCTTCTCAGACAAAAGCGTTTTCCATTTGGACCAGGCAGCTCATTTGTGTGAGCATTCAGGAATTTAAATCACTACAAGCAATGAGGCTTTCGGAATTTGGGTTGCAACTTTAAAAATAACACGTTAAAACACAAAGAAAAGGCACTTTAATTGCTCAGTTGTCTGCTCCCTTATGCACAGTTAATGCCCACTTCTTGGCTCTGCCTTCTCTTTCCTTGTCCCCCTGAGATGAGCTACAAGCAACCAAACTTCTCCCTCCATATTTCTGTGTGGGCTGCATGTGGCCCTTCAAATATTGTGTTACTTTGGATGGGACACTGAGATACCGTCTCTAAAGAGCTGGAGGGGAAAACTTCTCTGTCATTCCACGAGGTCTTGCGAAAGCACTATATTAAAATAATAAGGTTACACGATCATAAGCTCCAAGTCAGGTGGTACCAAAAATCACATTTACATCTGAGGCCAACATTGTTCCTTTACCTCTGAGGTAAAGAAATGCTTCAGTGTTGAATTTCAGGGTCATGTGCTCTTGAGTCGCGGTTAATTTTTCACCTGAAAGGAGGCACCTGAGATGATAGCCCTGAGATGATAGTCCTGTTATCCACCCAGATGGAGGTACGGGGCTTATCCAGGCCTGATGCAAAGTGCGGTCCTGGGCTGTGCCACCAGTGTGAGGGGCAAAGCACTGGACACCCTCTCTTGCTGGGCCGCCTATCACCTCCCCTTGTTCACAGGCAGCTTATCTTGCCAACCCCATTTTGCTTTCTGCTTGCTCAGTTGGCTCAAACATGACCATGTCCAGCTTTGGCCAGGTTTTGATGCGTGTTCACTGGAGTGGTGGAGGGTACATCTCCAAAGTGACCTACCCTGAACTCACTAGTTAGCAGCCCCAGAGCATGGAGCCGACAGGGTGTCTCACCACAGCAGGTCTTTGAAGATGGAGAAAATAACATTTTCTCCCAGATGCCTTCTTGTTCTCCACCTGCTTTTCTTGGGGTTCTTGTAGTATTTCATCCTACAGGATTAAAATCTTTAAAAAGTGGTTTTACTGCATTTTGTTTTTTTAAAAACAAATGTCACATGATCTTAGCTGTATATGCTGCCACCTGATACATCTGCTGCACCATTAGGAAGCATTAGAGCAAGTAGAGGCCACCAGGCTCCGAATGATTTATGACCTCAGCTCCCGCACTCCTCTCTCTATGCTTTTGGTCATCTCATTGATGCTGAAGGGTGCAACCTCGACCAGAAATTCTGGTGCCACTTACATCGGTGGGTGTTCTCCCATCAACTTCAATAAGGCCGAGGGGTTTTTACCCTTTATCTGCCAGTTGTCTGTAAAGAGGCAGTAAAAATTCCAGCTCGGTGGGTAATACTACGGGACTATCACAAACAGACGAGTTGGAGTCGTTTGTTACTCATCTTAAAACAATCTGCATGTGCCAGAGGCGCTGAGTTATNGCATGCTTTTCATTGGGTGAAAAAGTGGCTGGATGGCCAGGCCCAAAAAGTGGTAGTGAATGGAGTAACTGGTCACAAGTGGTGTTCCCCAGGGCTCGGTACTGAAGCCTGTTCTCTTTAATATCTTTCTCAGTGATCTAGACGAAGCTATCGAGGGCACCTTCAGTAACTTTACAGATGACACCAAGTTGGGTGAAAGTGCTAATCTGCTCGAAGGTAGGGAGGCTCTACAGAAGGATCTGGACAGGCTGTATGGATGGGTTGCGGACAATGGGATGAGGTTCAACAGGGTCAAGTGCCAGGTCCTGCACTTGGGTCACAACAACCCCCTGCAACGCTCCAGGCTTGGGGAATAGTGACTGGAAAACTTCCTGGTGGAAAAGAACATGGGAATGTTGGTCAACAGCCGGCTGAATATGAGCCAGTGTATGCCCAGGTGGCCAAGAAGGCCAACAGCATCCTGGCTCAGATCAGCACTAGTGTGGCCAGAAGGACTAGGAAGGTGATTGTCCCCCCATACTCGGCATTGGTGAGACCACATCTTGAATACTGGGTTCAGTTTTGGGCTTCTCACTGCAAGAAGGACATTGAGGTGCTAGAGCATATCCAGAGAAGGGCAACAAAGCTGGTGAAGGATCTAGAGAGTGAGTCTTACGAGGAGCAGCCGAGGGAACTGGGATTGTTTAGCCTGGAGAAAAGCAGGCTCAGCGGAGACCTTCTCGCCCTTTACTACTCTCTGAAAGGAAATTGGAGCCAGGTGGGGGTCTGTCTCTTGTCCCAAGTAACAAGTGATAAGACAAGAGGCAATGGCCTCAGGTTGTGCCAGGGAAGGTTTACGTTGAACATTAGGAAAAATTTCTTCATGGAAAGAGGTGTCAGGCTCCAGTGAACAGGCTGCCCAAGGACCTGGTGGAGTCATCATCTCTGGAGGTATCTAAAAGCTGTGGAGATGTGGTGCTGAGGGACATGGTTTAGTGGTGACCTGGCAACCCTGGGTTAATGGTTGGACTTGATGAACCTAAAGGTCTTTTCTAACCTAAATGATTTTATGATTCCATGACATCTTAAAAAAATTATATATACAGCCTTGTCCAAGGATAGTTCCTTAAGACTCTCAGAACAGTCAGAAGAAAATAAAAAAGGCAAAAAATAGTAATCCATTAACGTGACTTTAAACAACATGTGAATCATCTGAAGAGCAGATCAATTTGACACTACAGCTTTATTTTAAATAGTGGCCTTCCAGTAAACAGAATTCAATAAAGTCTAAGAAATTGGAGGGTGCATGTGTGTAAGTGACTGACCATGATGGAAGGATTTTATATTGCTAATATTTATAATTTATGAATAAATAAGTTTATAATATTTAAATGCTATTCATAGAGTATTAGTATTACATTATATAATGTGTTCTATTGTATTAATATATTAGTAAAATATATTAATAGTATTAAATATAATAAATTTATAATAAATGAAGATACTTACATAGCTGTTTAGCCTAGAAGGAGAGACGTTAAGAGGCTGAGGAGGAAAAAAGCAACTGTTTTGAGGTGCTGAAGAGATTAAAAGTCAAGAAGGCAGAGAGGCAAACAGCACAGCTTGAAATGAAGGGGTTTCTGCTGTTGATACCAAGGTGTGGTAGGGAAAGAGCAAGAAAGGAGGCATTTAATTAAATGAGTGAAGCAAGAGGAAGCGCTGGCCCACAGATGAAGTCCAAAGAGTGGAAAGTTGTGGAACCCACCACAGTTATTTCTGCACGTGCTCTCTGCAAGCCTGGGCTGTATTTTCTGCTGAGTTCAGATCATTTGCCGTATCATGGGTATATAAATAAAACATAAACCAGAGGATAGTGACTGCACAAGGGTCAGGTGAGATGACGGTGCTCAGTGCACATAAAGTGACAAGCAGGGACACACACATCCTGCATGTGTGGAAAGGCTGATGCCCAGAGCACGGCAGGGCCATGGACCGCAGGGTGCAGGGACTGTGCTGGGGACAGAAGAAGACGTGCGAGGGCATCCATGTAGAACCACACGTGAGTCTGTAGCGTGCAAGGACTGCAAAACCAGGAGGCAGTCATGTGAAAGAAGATGCCCTTGAAGTTTCAAGTTCAGCAAATAGAATGGGTTTGGTAGGCCCGTAGCCAAGGACAGGTGTGGACACACTGGGACTGGAGGGAGCAGTGGAGGAGAGGGAAGAAAAACCTTTGCTTGGCTTCAAGTCAGCTCCCATTAAGGCTGTGTGTATGGCTTCAAACAGGGGAATCAAATGCAAAGCTTGACTAATGGAAAGAGATGATTCTTTAAATCAGTTCCCTCCCCCTGGCCCTTGAGCAGAGCCAGTCTTAACAGCAGCTGAGAAGCCCCACCAGCACCGGTGGCACTGGAGTGATGGCAACACTGGCGATGACATGACAGGGGGAAAGACCTTAGGGCTGAGAGGTAAAGCAGGTGTCATTATTTCTTGTTCTGGAAGGTTACGAAGATTTAACTTTATTCATTTTTAAATCAATTTAGTTAATCTGGTGTAAATCCTTGTGTGAACACATTAAGAGCTGCCTTGAGATAGACCAAAATGATGGAAACCTGCCTTGCAGAGACTTAAGGAGCTTAGACTACTTAGTTTATCCCGTAGAAGATGGAAAGGTGACTTTATTATTTTCTGCAAGTCCATACATGAAAGAGAGGGATTTGCTTGTAGACAGCTGTATAATCCAACAGGAAAGAAAAAATTCTTTCTGGTGGGTGGGAGCTGCAGCGAGACATAGACTAGAAATCAGGTTTAGAGTTTTGCAAGGAGATGAACTAGAGGATTAAATTCCCAGGGGATGGAGGGAGTCAATGGATGGGTATCAGGAAGCCTTGAAGGCACCAACTTCTTCAGCCCTAGGGGTAGGTTAGGGGTTAGTTAGGCACTGAAGAAGATTGTTTTACTGAACAGCCTATGTAAAAGCCACGTTAGATGCCTGTGTTAGGTGGACAATAATTTGCTTCCACCTGCTTTATGGTTCGTTGATTATTTTAAACTAAATAAACTCTCAAGATGAATGTTTTTTTAAGCTACCCCACTTGCACCTGTATCCAGTAGATTTGCAGCCTTTGGCTTTCAGCAGATGAAGTGAAAATGGTCATCTTTGTTTTCCCAGTGGCAGATGAAGAAGGGTAGGAGAAATAAAAATCAGTTCTGTCACTGTAGAGCATAGAGATCAGTGAAAGTGGGTGAAAAAACGAGGTCTAGCTTTTGGAACCTTAGGTTCCAATAGTGAAATTCATCTGGAGAAAGGATGGTTGTTTTTGTAATTTGAACCTTTCTCCAGTGTTCCTCTAGACATGGTCCTCAGCCACACCCAGCCCCAGCATATGTGAAGGATATAACCCCTTCTTCACAAGAATATATTAAGACAACCAGAAAGTCATTAACAGGAGCCTAGCTGTCCTGGGAACTGTGGTCTGCCAGGTACTTCTGCCAGCACCAGGGAAGGCAGGGTGGCTCCTCACCATCTCATCTCAGACCACTTCGACTGACTGCAAATGCTCCTGGTGCTATCGGAATGGATGTTGTGAGACAATATATACCAGGTCAGAGGTGTAATTTATATCTTAGGATATAAAGAACTAGAAAGGCACGTTAGGCCAGTTCTTCTCGGCTCTATTGCTTTTCGCAGTTCCTAACCAATTATAACCAATTTCCTACCCAGTTTTTAATAAGGCATCAAGAAGTATATGACACTGTTTATGTTATGCAAGATTTTTGCGTATGTGCTAGGATATGGTGCCTTACCTGGAGGAGTTGCTCGTGCAGTCAAACTGCATCTGCAAGCTCGGGTTTGGTACCAAGCGTTAAGAATCAGCCCAGTATAGGTGTGTCACCTTGAATGCTCCCAGCACTGTGTTGTTTAATCTCGTTAGATTTCTCCTCTTTGATCACTTGTTGTAGATGAATTTAATTTCTCAGTAACTAATTTGGAGCATTGTACAAGGCAGTTCTCCATGCTCATTAGAAGGGACTTTTCTAATTTTGTTTTAGTTAAAGGTTGCCTCCCTCTTGCTTTTGCCTCAGTTTTATGAGTGTGTTAATTACTTTCAGATATATTACTTGGGAGCTCATTAATGCATTTTCATTAAGCACATTATTTTGTGCTGTTTCCACCATTTGTATCATCATTTCTCCCTTTTATTTTCATGGAATGAATCATAGAATAATTTGGGTTTAAGGCACCTTAAAGTTCATCTAGTTCCAACCTCCCTGCCATGGGCAGGAGCACCTCCCACTAGACCAGGTTGCTCAAAGCCCCATCTTCCTGGCCTTGAACACTTAGAGGAGAGAGGCATCCACAGTCTCTCTGAGCAACCTGTTCCAGTGTCTCACCACCATCATAGCAAAGAACTTCCTAATATCTAATCTAAATCTACCCTCTTCCAGTTTAAAATCCTTGCCCCTTGTCCTATCACTGCACTCCCTGATAGAGTCCAACCCAATCTGTCCTGTAGGTCACCTTTAACTACTGGAAGGCTGCTATAAGGTCTCCCTAGAGTCTTCTCTTCTCCGGGCTAAACAACCTCAGATAGGTTGCACTGGGCAGGCGTTCCAGCCCCCTGGTCTTCATGGCCCTCCTCTGGAGCCACTCAAGCAGATCCATGTATTTCTTATATTGGGGCCTCCAGAGGTGGACACAGAACTCCAGGTGGAGTCTTACAAGAGCAGTGTAGAGGGGGAGAATCACCTCCCTCGACCTACTGGCCACACTATTTTTGATACAGCCCAGAGAAAAATTGGCTTTCTGGGCTGAGAGAGTGCATTGCCAGCTCGTGTCCAGCTTTTCATCCACCAATACCCACAAGTCCTTCTCCACAGGTCTGCTCTCTATCCACTCATTGCCAGCCTGGATTTGTGCTTGGGATTGCCCCAGCCCATGTGCAGAATCTTGCATTTGACCTTGTTGAACTTCATGAGGTCAGCACAGGCCGACCTCTCCAACCTGTCACGGTCCCTCTGGATGGCATCCCTTCCCTCCAGTGTGTCAGTCATACCATGCCGCTTGGTGGTGGCAATGAACTTGCTGAGAGTGCACTTGATCCCGCTGTCCCTGTCAACGACAAAGATGTTAAACTGCACCAGTCCTAATACACACCCATGAGGAGCACCACTCATCACTATTCTCCACTTGGACATCAAGCTGTTGACTGCAGCTCTTTGAGTGTGGCCGTCCAGCCGATTCCTGTCCACCGAGTGGTCCATCAAATCCACGTCTCCAGTTTAGAAGCAAAGATGTCATGTGGAACAGTGTCAAATGCTTTGCACTGATCCAGGCAGATGACATCAGTTGCTCTTCCCTTATCCGCCAGCACTGTAACCCTCTCATAGAAGACCACCAAATCTGTCAGGCACAATTTACCATTAATGAAACTGTGTTGACTGTCACCAGTCACCTCCTTATTTTCCATGTGCCCTAGCATAGTTTTGAAGGGGAATCTGCTCCGTGATCTTGCCAGGAACAGAGGCGAGTCTGACTCATCTATAGTTCCCTGGGTCTCCCTTTTCCCCCCTTTTAAAAATGGGGGTTATGTTTCCCCTTTTTCCAGTCAGTGGGAGCTTCACCAGACTGCCACAGCTTCACAAATATGATGGATAGTGGCTTAGTCATTTCATCCACCAGTTCCATCAGGATGCATGGATGCATCTCATCAGGTCCCATGGACTTGTGGACCTTCAGGTTCCTTTGATGGTCTTGAAACTGATCTTCTCCTACAGTGGGCTGTTCTTCATTCTCCAAGTCCCTGCCTTTGCCTTCTGCGCCTTGAGCAATGTGTCTGGACCACTTGTCGGTAAAGACTGAGGAAAAATCATTGAGTACCTCAGCCTNTTTCATCCACCAGTTCCATCAGGATGCATGGATGCATCTCATCAGGTCCCATGGACTTGTGGACCTTCAGGTTCCTTTGATGGTCTTGAAACTGATCTTCTCCTACAGTGGGCTGTTCTTCATTCTCCAAGTCCCTGCCTTTGCCTTCTGCGCCTTGAGCAATGTGTCTGGACCACTTGTCGGTAAAGACTGAGGAAAAATCATTGAGTACCTCAGCCTTCTTCATAGCCAGAGTAACCAGGTCTCCCGTTTCCTTCCTCAGCTTTAGGCAGTGAGGATTTGAAGGACATGTTGAAAAGGGAGAATTCCCTTATCACTAAATCATTTTTTACAGATGAGTTCGTGACCATGGATTCATTTCATGTTTGCGTATTGCAGAGCACTGATATTAAAAGACAAAGCCTGGAATGGGTGATGAGGGCTTCTTTTCTTGCAGTCAACAGTTCTGAATAATCACTACACAGGAAACTCCGATTTGACTGAATGTGCCATTACATGGAAATATAGAAGCCTAAGAAATCACATTATTTTCCACTGTCTCCAAGACTCATTTTAGAGCAGCTATTTGGATCCCTGCCACATTATCTTTAAAAAAAAAAAAAAAATCTTCTTAAAAAAATGACATCTGTACTTTTGACATTGTCTAAAACGAATCTTCATCCATAGATTATTAACTGCACATCCCTTATGGTCAATGGCTTAATTAAACCAGATACCGATGACCTGAAATTAATTTAGTGCTTTCATCCATACTCTTCTCTGTTTGGTTTGTGTCAAATATGGATGCGACGGTGAAATCTTATTGCAGCATTAATGTCTGCAGCATCCTGCAGCGCGGCACAGTAGCTTGGTTTGCACGATGAAAATTAAATGGAAGCAACTGATTCTGGCACAAAATGTGTGTCGCTGGCCAGTTAACTACAGTGAAAAGAGCTATCGGGTCGTATTATGTTGCAGGTGAGATGTGTTCCACGAGCTGAACAACTCAAGTGTATGAACGGTCGCCTGCCTGCGGTTGCTATTGGATATCACTGCACTGATTTGCAAGAATAATCTCATTGTGTACTCATTAAAAGAAATTAATTAGTGGAAGACATCTCGACAAAGATGTCCTGAATTTCTTTAGCTTGGGCTATAATGAGATTTGAGAGGCACATACAGAAAATAGAGCCAGCTTTCTCCGGGCTTTTCTCAGTATTTTAAAAGTGTAGAAGCAGCATTAATTACACTGTTTACCAAGCGACTGAATTTGTAGAACATTAAAAAAACACATTTCCACCTCTGCTTTTCTTCTCCTTGTCAAGCTGCCGTTCTGTTACATCCCAGCCTGCTTTCTCTGCCTGTCTCTCCTGTCTTTGCTGTTCACTCAACCTTGCGTCACGTCAGCTCACTACTCCAATTGCTGTCCTCCTAGGTACGATACTATAACCAACCAGTGGGAGACCATCGCTCCTCTGCCAAAGGCCGTCCATTCGGCCGCTGCGACTGTTTGTGGTGGGAAGATCTACGTCTTCGGTGGGGTGAACGAAGCCGGTCGAGCTGCGGGGGTCTTGCAGTCCTACATCCCTCAGACTAATTCATGGAGTTTTATAGAGTCTCCGATGATCGGTAAGGGATGCGTGGGGTCAGAGTAAACCCGTACGACAACAGAAATCTCTGTGCTATGGGTGTTATCATGCCTCTGTGGAAAGCAAATGAGTTGAGAGGTGAAGGGAGATATGTTTACAACAGATTGGCAGGAATGCATGGTATGTTATACCAGAGAGGTAATTATCTGGATCTTTATTGAAGGCAATTGTCATTCATTAATACAGCTAGTTATCAGCTAAAAGCAATGAGTTCGAAGTGGAGGAGAAAGGAAAGCAGTTATTAGGTATGGACAACTAGTCATTTTAGATCCAAAGGATCGCAAAGTGCAGGGAAACATCATCCCAGCATCCTGTGTTGTTCCGTGTGGTTTTACAACACCGCTCGGTTAATGAACTGTTACCCGTGGGTTTGTTAACGTGCCGCCTGTCCTGTGGGAAGTGGTGACCATTCTTAAGCGGGATTTACCAGTGGTGCCCAAAGCCCTGTGTCCTTCTGAGGCTGAAATCTCCAAGACATGTAGATGATTGAAATTGTGCATATTAGTTTGTGATGCACTCAAGTTCGTCAAAGATTTTACAGAATAAAGAGGAGGACAAGAGGCCAAATTTGCCACCAGCCAACAAACTTTCTTCCAAATTTAGGATAGTGCTTAGCAGATCAAAACTTAGCTGCTTTCTGTAGTGATTTGCACCCTAACTGTTTAGACTGCTTTGGGAAATGGCGTTTAGAGTTCCAGCTTCACAGGGATGTTACTGTAGGGTGGCGGCCAACCTGGGCCACCTGCTCTGCACTGAGTGACTGTGGGCAACCTTGGGTACTTGACTGGCCAGAGAAAGAGCACTTACGCAGTCAATGCAGAGAAGCTGCTTTGGGATGGCTTGCTTTTGAATCCTAGGATCATAGAATGTTTGGGCGTGGAAGGGACCTCCAAAGGTCATCTAGACCAATCCTCCCTATAGTAAGTGGGGACATCCTCAACTAGATCAGGTTGCTCAGAGCCCCATCCTACTTGACCTTGAATGTTTCCAGGGATGGAGCATCTACCACCTCTCTGGGCAACCTGGGCCAGTGTTTCACCATTCTAAACTTCTTAATCATGTTGAAACTATGACATGAGGTGCTTTGTTTAAAAAAAAAAACAGTCTCAGCATTGAGCCTGGTAGAACAATGGGAGCAGCAAGTAATAATTTCTAGAAGTACAGTTATAGGACATTCAGGTAAGACTTAAGCATATTCAGAAAGCTAAAATAAGCTGCTCTTCTTATTGTAGCTTGTTATAATTACTATGACTCTGATCTTGAGGTTCCCTAGCAGGTAGCTCCTGAGGAGCTGGTGCAATCACAGCTGTAGCCTCCCCTGTGCAGCCAGCGCTGCTGCTTCCCCGCTGCCTTGCTGCTGTTTGTGTCCAGCCTAACCTAACATGACATGCATATGATGCAGCATGAAGTGCCCAGCGGGAGGGCGTTAAGCGGCAAAAGCCATGTTTATGTAATACAGCAGCACAAACAACCCTATTGCCTGGCTTTTTCCATCACACGGCTACAGCTGCTGCCCTTCGCTTAATCCACCGCCTGACAGTATGAGGTTTTCCTGTGCTCAAAGTGTACGGAAAAAGCGAATGCATTATGAAAAGAGGCATTCCTTTTCGTTGCCAAAATAGTACAAGTGCCACAGGAGCTAAGAAATCATTCCCCAGGCTCGTTAGTACTGTCCGGCAGGCATCAACACCATGCGTACTTGGAAAAAATCATCCAAACCATCCAGAGTTGGGTTGGTCACCCATTGTGCTAATGGGTGTGTACTGTTATTTCTGAACAAAAATATGTGAAAGACACTGGTGATGTTAAAAGATGGTATTTCGGTTTTCTCGGTGTAAGCCAAGGTAATTAGTTAAGCTGAAGGCATGAAATATATGATGAAATGTGGAGTCGCTGTGTGTCGTTGTTGGGAAATGTACAATGTCAATTTATTTGCAAATAAAGTAAAATAACTCAGAGCCTGAAAAATTACACCCCAGTGGAGAATGTGTAGGAAACTGAGCTGATGTGATGTTTGATCTTCACTAAGAGGCAGTGGGAATACTGGAAATACACTTCGATTTCTTCAGCTCTACAAGAACCGTAGTTTCACATGTGTTTGCAAAGTATCCCCCAAGAACTGGATGCTGTGCCAAGTGCAGTACAGTCAATGTTTATCTAAAACAAAGAGAGACTAGGAGTCTTGGGGTGCTTTTTACAAAATGAAGCTGAGATAAACCCTGATATGATCACTGCTGGGGTTCCTTTGACAGCCTCAGAGCCTTTTTGTGGTGGTGGTTTGTGAATTCTTAAGGTGTCCCTCTGAGCTAAGTCAGCTGAGACATCTAACAGCAAGTTGTGTTGATTAAGGTCACCTCAGAGATCAGTGGAATCTGTTTGACCTCAAATGGGACAACAGATTATTTAAAAACACCTGAAACATGCTCAGATATACAGCAGTTGATGTAAGTATTGAAAGTAGCCAAGGTCTCTGGAGTTTTTTAGACCAATAGTACTTGTCTCAAGTCACTGTGTCAATTTCTGATAGTGAGTTGAATGCAGCACGGCACATGCTTGAACCCAGCAGGTCCATCTCTTCCAAAGCATCATGTGCCAACTTAACCCAAGGCAACACTGGCATCAACCATGGCAAGGGAGAGGGTAATTTTCTGGCTAATCTGAATGGAGGTGAGGCAGGCTGGATACTGACATGCTGCCTGTGCAGAGAAGATAGAGTGGGAACTGTTAGCAAGTTCATACAGCTCAGCTCTCTTCTGCCTGGATTTCTTCTAGAAATAAGCAGCACCAGTTTCCATTTATTCAGGCCTTCACCTGCCAGGAGGTGTTGGGATGTGGATGGCTGCATGCAGTAATTGTGACGCTCACCAACATGTTACACATAGATGCTGTAGTAGCCCTTGGGAAGGTGTTTATTACGTATAGAATAGAATCAGAGAATAATTAAGGCTGGAAAGGACCTCCTAGATCTTCAAGCCCAGCCTGTGACCTACCACCACCACTCAGCTAAACCCTGCCACTAAGTGTGGCATCCAGTCTGTCCTTAAACACCTCCAGGGACGGTGACTCCACCACCTCCCTGGGCAGCCCATTCCAGTGTTTTATCCTCCCTTCTGTGCGGAAGTGCTTCTGAATATCCAACCTAAACCTCCCCTGGTGCAGCTTCAGGCTGTGCCCTCTTGTCCTGTCACAAATTACCTGAGAGAAGAGCCCATCCCCCTCCTGTCTACATCTTCCCTTCACATAGTTGTAGAGTGATAGGGTCCCCCCTGAGCCTCCTCTTCTCCAGGCTAAATAGCCCCAGCTCCCTCAGCCTCTCCTCGTAATATTTTCCCTCCAGTCCCTTCACAAGTCTGGTCACTCTCCTCTGGACCCACTCCGTGTTTGTAGAGGAGAGGGTCTTTCTGAGTGCCCCATCCTTTGCCCAGTGTCTGTCCTCCCTACCTTTGGCGCTGGCAGATGTTCCTGCAGCAGCACAGCCCTCAGCTTGATGTTGGTGGGGTAATAGAGCCTCCCAGGGCTTTCACATTGCCTGTTTCTGGTAAACCCCCTTGCACATTCCCTTCTTGTGTTTTGAGATGCAAGAAGTTTGCTGCTGTCGAGCCAAAGTCCTTCAACAGTACATGAACCAAGGCTACCGACTTGCGGCACCCGCCTTTCCAGTTCTTGCCAGGCTGTCCTATATAGCTCAGCTAAAAATGTATTTCATGCCCAGCTTCCCGAGGTTTGTCTCATTTAACAAGATGACCACAGACATGCTGAAGTCAGGGACTGTAAGTAAACCTAATTATCTTGTCACTGCCTTTTAGTTCACATAGTGCCTTCAAGCCAGGGCACTAAAATACACTTCTTTTTTTTTTTCCCTGATACCCTGAACAGACAGTGTCTGTACTGGTGAAGTTACAAGTTTTGATTAGTGTTCCTGGATTGCAAGAAAACCAGTGTTTAATCATCACCACTATTGCATTTTAAAATCCAGTGAGAACTACTGGAACATCAAAGGTCTAAGATCTATGAACATTTCTGGTTTCTAATCCAAATATCTAGTTCTTCACCATACCGTTTACTCCTGGAGTGATGTGTCTGACCTAAGTGAGACAATGACAGAGCTAAGAATGCAAAAAACATCTGGGAACAGTGTTAGCAGCATCTGTGCATTTTTACTGCACTGTTCCATGGCTTATTTTTGTTCAAATGTATAGTCATTCCCATGAAATTATTTATAGACTTTGTAAGAAAAACCAAATGTAAATTTTAGCCTGTCCTTCCCAAGTCCAGTAGTTGAATGCCTGTGTGAGTATTTGCCCAGCTCTCACCTAGAAGTCTCAAAGCAATGAGTATTTCATCCCATCCTTCAACGTATTTTTCTTGCCATGACTAGTTCTTAGTGTTTTTCCCACTGGTAAGCTTGAATTTTACTTTCGTCTCACCCATTTCTCTGCCACGTATGCCATATTCTCCATTCAGAATGACCTTCACGCTCCTTGCTGTGTTCCCCCTACACATACTCAACAGTCAGTATTTTTGTGCTTGCCCTTTAGCAAATGTCCTTCTTTTCACTTCCTACCTCTACTTCATCTGTGTGGCCTGCTTTAGAATCGAAGAATCACAGAATAATTAAAGCTGGAAAAGACCTCTGAGATCATCAAGTCCAGCCTATGACCTACCACCATGACATCAGCTAAAATCATGGAATCGTTTGGGTTGGAAGGGATCTTAAAGATCATCTAATTCCAACTCCCTGCCATGGGCAGGGACATCTCCCGCTAGACCAGGTTGCTCAGAGCTCCATCCAACCTGCCCTTGAACACTTCCAGGAATCCACAGCTTCCCTGGGCAACCCGTTGCAGTGTCTCGCCACTCTCACTGTAAAGAATTTCTTCCTAGTATCTAGTCTGAATCTACCCTCTTCCAGCTTCAAACCATTACTTTATCTAACTCTCTTCAGTTCTTCAATATTTTGCCTGTAAATTTGGATCTGAAGCTGCTCCACAAAAGCAGGTGAAGCCTTCTGCTTCAGCACGGTTGATCCCTACTACACATAGAGAAAATACGGCATTTGCAAGTGCGAATGCTCAACTCTGGGGTCTCTGAGGAGGATTTGCTCAAGGGTCATTGCTCAACCATAGAGTCCTGTGGCTGGCTCTGTAGTTATGAGGAATGAACTAAGAGGAGAGCATCGAACCCGAAGGGCGGACACCCGAGCCCCTGCTGTTAATTGCCGTATCAGCACTGTAGCCTCGCGAACTATGTTGATGATCAGATCGCAGTCTCTAGGCGGCCAAGGGACGTTACCTTATCCATCACTATGTCATTCTTGAGCTTGTCTGCATAGTATTCAGGGAGGGGAAGAGGCACTTACTCTTAAAATAGACTTAGTTTCTATTAACTTGTCTCCTTTCTCTACTCTCCTTCATCATATGCATCAATCCCCAACTCTGACGGCCATCCACGCCTGCAGAGAGCCCCTTCAGCTGGTGTTCTATCTGGACTGTGGCATGCCCGCATTTCTTACTCCTGCTAAAAATGTTTGACTAGCTTGGTTATAATAACCTTTTTCCATGTGAAGTGCTGCTGCCATTCATTCTAATGCCACTTCAGCCTCTGACCGAGTGCTTCGCTGGAAGGCAGCAGAAGATCTTTAAGCAATCAGGGAAGGGAACGCAGGACTGCGCTACTTGACCATATAATGTACCGGGAGATAGGAGAGCCACGGAGCACATCACAGACGGCATGCTGGCATCGCTGAGTGAGGAGCACACCTGTGGATTAAATTGTCAACCCCATGTGAAGCACACCTCCGGCTCAAGGGTTGTCCTTGAGTGCATCCCCCTTCCTGCAGTGAATGACCTCTCACTAGAATAGAAATACTTGCATATTTTCCTGTAGTGACAGCAAAGGAAAAGTGATGTTATAATGTTAGCCACTTGGAGAGAAGAGTACCTTTTATCTATTATTTCCTTTACATTTATTCTGCCTTTTAATCTCAAGTGTGCTTGCTGTCCTGGACAAATCGCATTGAAGATTTTCCAGCCTGAAATGGATTAGTGTATCTGGCAACCTCAACACTTGAGTTCTGAAGAGGAAAGAAGACTGTTTTTCTGTTTCCATGCTTCCTCTCCTCTCTCTCCCTTCCCTGTGGCAGACTTTTGAAATAACCAATGCCCCTGCTGTACCCCACAGCTCATGTTCGTACCTGGTAGCATTGACCAAAAAGCCCAACCAGAACATGCTTTTTCACAACTCAGCTTCCCAACCACCCACCATGCACTGTGGGCATGTTAAGGACTTGGAGCAGCAGCAGAAGTTGGAGTCTCCTGAGTGTTTTTGCGAGGTTACCAAGAAAAACAACATGGGAAGAGTGTGGGCAGCATCTGGGATGAAGTAAGGTTAAAGACTGGAGGTAGTCATCCACACCTTGGTAGCAGGAATAATGGCTTGAGTTTTCCAAGCTCTCTGTATCCACGAACAATTTCTGCCTCCGTGGTAGCAAAACAAACCCAAAACACACTGTTTTCTCTCTGTCTCTGGAGGGATGTGTCTCGTGTCTTTCTGCTGTATCTTCCTCAGGATTGGGAGATTGTTTGCTGTGAAGTTCTCCTTTCCTGAAGGAAACAGCAATTACTTCTCTCTCTATCTCAGGCTTGCTTTATACCAATTTATGAAATTGTAGCTAAAGCCAAAAGCAGTAATGAGACAACAGCTAGGTGATGATTGAAAAATGGATGAGAATCCAACACGATCACTTCTTAAAAAAGGAGAGAAAAATTATATCAGACTGTCTGCCTATTTGAGAAGAAAAAGAAAAGTCACTATGAAAACCAAGGGGTTTCCCTCTCTTGCGTTAACAAAAGGGAATGCAAAGTCAGTGATTCAGTCTCCTGAGAAGTCACTCTTTCTGCCTTGAGGGAGCCTCAAATAATTTCTCTGTGAGATTTGGGAGCTGAGGTGTTGGGGGTTTTTTATCTGAGAGTTTTATTCTTCTGCAAAACAGTGCTAGACAAAGGGAAGGGGAAAAAAGAAAAGCAGGAAGATGTGATAATTAAATATGGAAAATTTCTGATGAGTGTCTTAAGTGGAAAAAATGTCACATATGCAAGTCTGATTTGAAAAGGGATGCGAGACGGGTTGTTAGGACAGATAAGTCTTTCTGATGAATTACAGTGGCTTAGTGGCACCGAGAAGAAACTGAATACTCCTTGTTCTATTTTCTGGATGAATTAGTTTCTTCCCATCTGTTCCCAAGGATCAGTGACATTTTCCTAATACACCCGTGTTTTTTTGACATATGCCTGTAGATACTGAGTATAATAGGAGCCCAACTTTAACCCGTAACATGGTTTGTGTGTTTTCCTGCGGGGTGCTGCACCCTCATGCGTCCCCCTGGGCAGGCACCAGAGGAGGGTGAGATGGGCTGAGCTGGAGCACCCCATGGCTGTGCTGGAACAGAAGCAGACAGCGCAAACCCGTTATTTTCCTCCTAGTTTAACTAGTTCAAACCCCAGTTAAGGGAAATTCTCTCTCTTCTGGAGAAAATTCATCAGCTTTTGCTTAACTCGTGTCAAATTAAATCTCTCATTAAATATTTAACAGAATAAGGTGGTTTTACGAGAACCTCAGGGTTACAATGCGAACTGTGCAAGTGGTAAGCAAATGCTGAAAGTAAAGCTGCTGGGGCTGGTTTAAGCCCGTCTCTTTGTTCCTGAAAGGGCACAGCTGTAATGTTACAGGTCTGGGAGGGGCATACAGACCCCTTCAATGCTATGCAGAGGCTGTTAGCAGAGATGTAAGAGTGTAATGAAGATGATATTGCACCTCCTCTCCAATGTGGTAGCTGCAACTCTCCCTGCACCTAGGAGGAAGGTGGCAGGGTCTGAAGCTGGCAGGACTGTCCCCAGTCTGATTCTCCACTGGAAATGCAAGAAGATCATCCTTCTCAGCATATAAAAATGCAGATTTTAGAGAGGCTTTAGCATATCACTATAGATAATTTTTATAGGGGGTGTCCTCCCGTGTAAGGATAGCCACCCAGGACACGTTCACACCCCAAAGGGCTTAGGCTCTTGATTCTCAAAACACTAGTTGTGAAGCATATTTTAACTCAAATAAAGCCATGTGTTTCCCCTTATCTTGTTCCCAGACCCTGCTGATTGGTTTCACTGAAATGCTGATTAAAAAAAAAACTGTATCACATCGAGACAGACACCATGATGAGAAATTTCAGCCCAACTGGCTCATATTTAATAACGTGCATATGGCATGCGAGCAGCATACAGGACAAGTCACCTAATTAAATTAGAATTATTCTACTCTATAATTTATGGTTAGTTTTACCAATACTTCTAATAACGTTGCAGCTAAGACAAGAATTTTCAAGCATCCTTGGAAACGCTGATTGAACTTGACTTAGGATGAGAGACTTGCTTAATTTCAAACTCCAACCTCATGCAGTTCGTTGCTAAAATACAGAACCGCTTGGAGGTAACGCACACATCTGAAAATGAAGATGCAGGTGAATTAACGGGACAGATGAGGGGGGGAAAAAATGGGTCTCAGAAAATCTTCAGGATTATGCGGGTGACCTTCCCACAAGCAAAAGCAGAATACACAAGCGAATCAGCTATTAGATATTATTAAGCAGGTCTCTGTGCTGTGAGTTTCTCCTGCACGTAGCTGCCGCACAGGCATGGGAAGCATTTTTAGTTAAAATTTACAGCAATTCAAAATTCTGAAACAACTTGACATCTTAATTTCACGTGGAAGAGCGGAGCTTTCACAGTGACTCCCATTAGGCTTTGGGAGAGGATAATTGTGCTTCAGCAGTTTACAGGGAGGCGCATACTGGGGGATGAAGGACTGATGAACTTGAGTAGTGCCTTTAAGAACTTGGAGAGAGGAGAACAACACCAGGAAAGGTTTCCTCGTTTTTTCTTTCCCTAACCTTGGAGGTGCAGAGAAACGTTGACTTATCTATAATGAAGGGGAATGTGTAAATTAAAAAACAAAACAGTCTCCAAACCTGAGCCTAAAACTGATCTCAGTGTTGCTTTCCATTGACAGATAACAAATACGCTCCTGCAGTCACTCTCAATGGGTTCATCTTTATACTTGGAGGAGCTTATGCACGAGCAACCACCATCTATGACCCAGAGAAGGGCAATATTAAAGCAGGTCCCAACATGAACCACTCCAGGCAGTTCTGCAGGTGAGAAAAAAAAAAAACAAAACAAAGCAACATTAAAACTGAATTACCGGTGTCTTCATATTTTCTGCTAATGAATGAATAAGCTAATACGACGTAACAGCGAAGGGGAGAGGGGAAGGGAGGTGGGTACCACCTGGGGCTTTTCCTCATCTCTTTTTTGTGCATGTTTAGTGATGCAGAATTTCCCAAAGTGTGCATCCAGGACCCAGCTACAGTTCATGTGTCTCCTCATGTTCAGGCACGATGGATCACAGGGAGAGACATTCCCTGGGCTCCTCTAGTGACTACGGGAACGCTGTTTTCCTCAGCTCGCCATGTGTAACTGGAGGATGATAAATAGCTGCTGTAGGAGAGACCACCATAATGTGGAACGTGGTTTTGCTAGCTAGCTAAAAGATCCTTGAAAGAAAAAAAAAATAATACGGAGTAAGCACCACACAGGGATATTAATTGTTATTTATTACGTGGGTTTGATTGCTTTCTGGGCTCTCTTCCCCAATCCTGGTCACAGGTTTAACAAACTTCCCAAATTGGCTGACAAAAATAGAACTTGGCACCCATCGCAGGTACTGGCAGGACTTAAAGGGCCTTTTGAAAAATGTTACGTGGCTGTTGCAGAAAGGTGGGCTTGTTTCAGGCTTTATACAGCGCCAGACCCTCGCAGAGCAGATCCCCTCGCTGGGGACCAGCAGAGCTATTGGTTTCATGGGGAAATGCCATCGGTGGTCTGCAAATGCTGCCGTGGGCACTGAGTGAGGGTCTGTTACCGATGTCCAGTGCAGCAGCATCTCGAGGCACTGGGCAAAACCAGGGCAGAGGGGTTGTGCTGGGCAAGTGCTGAGGCAGACCACAGGCTGCGGTGGGAGGAACAGGAGCGATGGGGCAGCAGTTGGCCCCACAACTGACCTGCATCTCCCAAACATTTTTGCCAACAGCTCTGCTCCTTGCCCCAGGGACATCCCTAGCCCTCATCCTATGGTTGATATAACTTGTTGCATTTAACCTTTCACTTTGGTGCAGATGAGAAAACTCCTTTTTGAGAAAGTGTGATCAGTTTTTCTCTTTTTGCTGTGGGTTGTGTTTTGGCTTTTTTTTCTGTATTTCTCCTTTTTATTCCCTTTCTTTTATTAATTTAAGGAGCGCCCTCTCTTGGCTGCTGGAGCAGATTTTGTTGTAAGCAAAGGTGTCTGAGCAGCCGGCTCCATGCCAGGTGGCCAGTGTGCATCCTGCACTAAGGACGGGAGTTCCTTGTCCCGCCACTCTAGCAGGACGTGAAGTGGGATGAGGAGGAGCCTGTAGTGCTCAGGCAGCTGCTAATCATCTTTTTCTCCTGAAAACCAGAAAGAAAGGGTATAATGCAGCTTAGGATTAGAGCCATAAGCAGTAAAATGAAGTGTGCACATGACTTGTAAGTGACTTGTGCATTTGATACAGAATCACAGAATGGTAGGGGTTGGAAGGGACCTCTGAAGGTCATCTAGTCCAATCCCCCGCCGGATCAAGACCACCTAAAGTAGATCACTCAGGAACACCCCCAGGCAGGTTTTGAAAGTCTCCAGAGACAGTCTCCACCACCTCCCAAGCATGTAACGGTAGATACGTTCTTGTATACTCCCATAGAGAGAGAAGAGTTGCTCTTTGAGCATCTCTGTTTTGTAAAACATGACAAAAATTGGTTCATTAAGTACCTGGAATACACTACAAGAGAAACTGCAAGGGTGATTTCACTCTGGGGCTGTTGGCTGAGAATCTCACCTGACAATTCCCCAGGGTTTCTACAGTGAAGGGATCCTTTGCTCTGCACCCTGCAGAGTGGAATCCAGAAGGAGACCTTGGTGATGGACCAAGGAGAGTGAACCGGTGACCTAAATATTAGCTGCTGCTTCAGCACCATAATAAACTGCCTTTGCTTCAGAAGAATGTGACACCTGTCAGTAAAAAGTAGCTTCAAACTTTTAAATGACATATTTTCCAAAACCTAAAGCAATAGTGGGATGGATACCTACATTTATAGTGGGATAGGTACCAAAAAAAGGGCTAGTTCAGTACACCCCAATTGGATGCCAAAAAAAAAAAAAGGCAGATTTCAAAAATTCTTAAATGTGATGGGAAATAGCAAAGGAAAAATATTACAGCCAAAAGGGAATGTAAAATCTTGTTAAAAAATAATAAAGAATAAGTATATGTGGAGACAGGAGAAATGAGAGGTTAGCGGTAACAAACAGGTTAAAAATGAGCTGCTGCTACAGGGGGCTGAGGGAACCAGTGCAGTTCTAAGTTACAAAGTTTAACACAGATCAATGGATGGTTATTTCTCATCTCTGTTCAAAAGCGAGGGACCAAAACCAGTCGCTGTTGGCAGCAAGGAGAGATGTGAACTCGGAAATTAAGTTCTCAAATCAGGCAGCCCGGTTGTCTTACACACAGGCGTCTTCAGAGAATTCACTGAGAAGCTGATTGAGCCACTAATGTTGATTTTTAATAACTCTTAGAATAACTCTTACAGTTCAGGATGGATCAGGGCACTGCCAAAGTGCTTCTGTATTTTGAAAAGGTGAAAGGGAGAATTTTCATGCAGCAATTAATTTTGCGAAGTACCAATATCAGGCTAAGTGGTGTCCCTTAGCCTCATGTTGGTCCTCTGCAAAATGCCAGAGTGGTTAATTTGGGATTTCATCAACAAATAACTAGAGGCTAATAGTATAATGAACAGCAATCAATGCGTTTTCCTGGAAAATGGGTCTTGTTAAACCAACCTGTTGTCTTTTGCTTTTTTTTTTTATTTGGAAGGGGAGGGGGGGCAGAATTGGGTTCTTCGTTTTGGCTTTTAATAAAACACGCCTGGCTGCTAAAGGCAACTGTGATGCTATAATATACCACGATTTCTCCAAGGTATTTGGCTGGTATTATATGGAATTAACAAGGCACACATTAGAGAGATTAAATCTGCTTCACTGACAGATCTCAAAATGTAGTTGTTAATGAGGAGATATCATTGAGCAAGGCCACCGGCAGCAAGCATCGATTCTTCTTCTTCTTTAACGCTTATTTAATATATCTACCAACAATCCAGGTAATAGAAAAGCTCCCCTGGTAAAGGCTGCAGGTGGCATAACACTCGGTGGGTAAAAATATTACAGAAGGAGCTATTTTAGCCAGAATTTTATCTGCATGTCTCAGATGGTGTCAAGCTGGCAGCAGTATTTTAAATGCAAAGTAATACATGGAGGAGGCACAGTCAGAGCAGCCCTGCTCCCCTGGCAGGCAGGCACTCAGAGAAGGACATAAAGGAGGCCACTCAGAGCCACACAACACAAGCTCTCATCGCAGTGCGGTGGATAAAAGGTTGATGCAATATCACATATATAATGTGAGCCCTAACGCGGCAATGAAAACAAATTCAAGCCTGGGAAGAGAGAGTGCTGCTGCGTATGGCGCTGGCGAGATGAACGCAGGTCTTGGGTCCGCGCGTCAACATCTGGAAGTACCAGCAGAAGTTCAAAGGGAAGCTGCAAAAATGACTCCGGGTTGTAAATCAAATCTTTGACATGGAATTTAAGGAGTCGATCAAAGAAAGACTTGAGAGGCAACTCAATCACTGGGAGCAAGTAGAAAAGCTTTCAGTCTCGCAGACGGAGGCATAGCAGGTTACGAGAGCTAGAACATCTCAGCCTTGAAGTGAGGCGCTTTCCCAACAGCAAGGGTAATTAAACAGCAAACCAGCAAGGGAGGAAGCAAACTCTCTAACACTGTGTTTTTAAGAGGAGATTAGATACATTTCCAAGAGAGAAGCTGCCTGGGGAAAAGTCCGTGGCCTGTGTACACACGAGCACAGCCTAACTAAGCACAGAGATCCCTTCTGACTTGAGTCTATGAATCTATAAATTCCTCATTCCACTCATTAACATGGATCACAAAAACCATGGTTTAAAATCAGCAGCATAAACAACTTAAAAATTAACTGCGTGGTATTGATCTCCTCTCACCAGGAATCACTCGATAACAAATTTGCTGGGAAAAATCTTGACCGCATCACTTTTATTTTTATCTGCGCTGTTTCTACGTGTTGGCGACTAAGGAGCGGGATGGCTCTGAGCACAGGGAAAAGAAATGTGTGAGATGTTCCCCGCGTGTGAAAAATTAAAGGTCCGTTCAAATGTTTTTAATATCAAGTTAAATTACTTGTAATGAAAAATGGGGGGAAAAATGAAAAAAAGAAAAAGGTTGAGCTCTCCAGCTCACAATCAACAGAAGAGCAAATTGAGCATCATGTGCAGATTAAGCCCGGACTGATGGAAGTCAATAAGAAATTCATGTTGGCCTAGAATTAACCTTTTGAGGGATAGCGCCAAGTGGGCACGGAGCAATAATATGCCTGAAGCGTTGTAGAATTTACTGAGTTCACACGTAGGTCGTGAACATCTTCCATGCAATGTGTGAGGGTGAGGAAAATATTAAACATTTCCCAAGCATCAGGAAAGTGCGTCGTGTTTGCCACGTGGACCCCACCTCGGTTTGGCAGCTCCAAGTCTGCAGGATCTTTGGAGACGGAGGCAGCAGACAGCGGCTGACAGGGATGGAGAGCTGAGGTGATCACACCTTGCTGTGCTGGACACCTCCCTCCAGAAAGACTTACGAAGAATCATGGAGTCACATAGGTTGGAAAAGACCTCTAAGATCATCAAGTCCAACCATTTGCCCTACTCTACCAAGACCACCACTAAACCATGTCCCCAGGCACCACATCTACACGGCTTTTAAACACATCCAGGGATGATGACTCCACCATCTGCCTGGGCAGCCTGTTCCAATGCCTGACAACCCTTTCCGTGAAAAAGACAATCCCTCTCCTCCAGCACTGGCAAGTCCTCCCTTTGCAGTCCTCCCTTCCCGCTATGCCCTTCAAGGGTTTATTTTTCCACGAGCAGAAAGAATACCGAATGCGTTTCTGTGCATGATTAAAAATTCCATATTCTGCTTGCTTAGGATGCAGGCAGCGTGCAAACAGGCGTGTGCTACAGAGAGCTTCCACGAGCAGCAGCGTGATGGTGCCAGCAATAATTCCACAGCAGCTAATTTAGTACCAGCAATTCCCAACAGGCACCAGAAAAGCATTTTCTTCCTCCTCCTCTGACTGTTAACCAGTAAGATTTATTAGATGGTTCTGCCGAATGGAAATCTTTAATAAAACTTCGACTCGGGCTGAACAGCACAAAAATAGGGTTAGTTTGTGGAATTTTTTTCCTTGTTTTTTTTTTTTACCCTTCTTCTTTTTAAATAAGCCCTTGTTCTTGAACAGTGAAGCATGGTGACTCCTGCGCCTAACTACCAGGCATTGCTAATGTACAGCACCAGCCGCAGCCTCCCCGAGATGGTTCCTTTCCTCATTGCAAAGCTTATGGTAACTCCAGGCACTGGAAGGGGTTGGAGCACAGCTTGTTTGGATGGATATTCCCAGGTGAAGCTATTACAGAGCACGGTTCCTTAATGGCCTTGTACTTCTCAAGCCTGCAGACAGAAAGGCTGGTCTGTTCCGCAGGCAGCTGGAAGTGTTTGTGGTCCAGAAGGGGAAAACCGAGGTCTTCCAGCATATCTGGATGGAGACGTGTGGCTGCAGCTACGCTCCACAGAAATGGGATGGGAACTGCCGCACCAGACTAACAGCAATAATTCCTGTAGCCGTTGATGACATGAAGGATTTTGGTGTGCGTTAAAGAGAGACAGAGCACTCGGGCCATTGCTGATGTGCAGTGGACTTTGGAATAGAACAGCGCTGGTTTTCAGCAACAAGTAATGATGCCACAGGATGGTTTTGGATCATTAGCAAGGCAAAGTGCTCACAGAGTAGGGGAGAATATAACTGGAGTTTGGCCAAAACACCCACACTAATAATGTCGCTCCAGGAAGCGGTGTGATATCCTTCTAATTGACCATGACTAATCTGGACCCTCATTTATCCGTCTCATTGTAAAGATGACACCTCTGGCAGCACGACACGGCCACCCGAGCTCGAGCCCTCTCAGACATAACAACCTGGCTGCCAACCCGGCCGCCAGCAGCCGCAGAGGCTGTCAGCACAGCTCCCGAACTCTGGCTGGCGCTTTGGCACCCTGACTGCCACCACCCACGGAGACAGCAGCAACGCCTTTCACCTCAGCGTTGCAAGCGCCGTGCAGGTATCACTAAAACGTCCCTGGTTTCAGTAAAAGCTCAAGAGGTGGTTACAGCTCTGCCAGGCACTGCACAGAGACGCTTCCCGCAGCAACTGGTGCCCTGCAGGCTTCTCTCATCCCAGCGCTGACTCCACCCAGTTGATGAGCATCGTTTGGTTCCACCTCCAGCAAAGCCTTCCTTAAATCTCAGGGCAGGAAGGAAATTCATCCACTAATAAACTCGGGGAGTTTTTTCTTATTTTAAGCAGATTCGGAGTCTATCTGATGGATAATATTTAATAACGTTTATGGAACAGCTCCAAATAAATGAGTGTGTGCCTTCACGACCAGGGGTGAGGAGGGAGAGGAGCTTTATTTGTGGCCTCAGAAGATGCTGAGTTTCAAGGAGTCAAAATAACACGCTAGTTTGGCCATTGCAAATCTTTTACAACCCCAGACATTAAAAGATGGGATTTAAAAAAATTATTCTTAATGTTTCCTGATAAGGCTGATGTGATCTTTAGGACTAAGCAGTAAATGATAGAAGAAGGAGAAGGAGGAGAAGGAGAAGGAGGAGGAGAAGGAGAAGGAGAAGGAGAAGGAGAAGACTTTCACTGTTAAGATGCTTTAGAATGAAAAGTGGAGGATCTATAGCACTTGATGGGAAGGTGGCACCAAGAAATGGCAGCTGAGCTGCCTGAGCAGGGCCCCAGCTGGAAGCGCCACCAGCTCGTGTGTGCCAAGCTCTGATGCTCCACACCTGAGCTGGAGCACAGGTAGGTTTGCTCACATGTGATTTAAAAAGTTAATTAAAAAGCAATGCAGAGTCAAATGCAGCAACAGAGGAAAATCAGATCCTGGTCTGCATCTGCAGAGACATTACCAGCAAAGCTAAGAGATGTGGTCATCCCACTCTACTCGGCCCCTGTCTGGCCACACCAGGAGTACTGTGTCTACTTCTGGCCACCGCAACTCAAAAGACACAGACAGACTGGAAAGTGTCCGGAGGAGGATCATGAAGATGATCAAAGGGCTGGAGAACCAGCCCTGTGGAGAAAGAGTGAAGGAGTTAGTTCTTCTTGGAGAAGAGAAGGCTCAGGGGGGACCTCATCTCAATATTTGAGCACTTAAAAGGCAACTACAAGCAGGACAGAGGCTCTCTCTTCACAAAGAGGAACATGGAGAAGACAAGGGGCAATGGGTACGAGTTGAAAAGGAGAGTTTTCATCTCAATACGAGAATTTTTTGCAGTGAGATCAATCATTCACTGGAACAAGCTCCCCAGGGCTTTGCTGGAGTCCCCGTCACTGGAGGTTTTCAAGATACAATTTGGACAGCGTGCTAGATAATAGGGTCCCTTTCTCATGAAAGGTTGAACTAGGTGATCTTTCAAGGTCCTTCCAACCTGGGCTGTTCTATGATTTTATGATTCAATGCTTTGCCTTGTCCATCAAGTCCGTTAATGTCCAGATGTCAGAGAGGGGTCTTCTCTGCCATCTGTTTGTTCAGGCTGGGGAAAGAGTGCAAGATAGACAGGCAGAAAAGAGATTTAAAGCATTTTTAAGTTACACGAGGACTCCAGCAATGGACAGCCAGGTCCCCACCAGCCTTTGGTGTAGCTCAACCTCGTTGGGATTTTCTTAGGAGCAAGTAGAAGTCAGCAGAAGGACCAGACTAGCGGTGTTAGTGTCAGGGTACAATCACAATGTGGTCCTCTGACACTGCTCATGGTTTGGGCACTGAAGGACACCCTGGCACCTCGGGTGGTTCCACTGCAGGGCCGAGGTGAAGCCTCTCCAGTAAACGGGAGCGGTTACCCAGGAAGCAGCAAGCAGGGTCATTAGCCTGCCGGGTACTAATCTGCAAACTGATGAAACATATTTTCCTGGAAGGAGTGGACGAAGTGACCTCCAGTTTGATGCCAATTACCTCCACCCCGGGCGTGCTGCTGGAGAGCTGGAGGTCCAGCTGCTCCATAGCCAGGGAGGTCGCTGTCCTCGAAGCTGCCAAAGGGATTGTGTCCCCGCAGCGAGGCTCTGCAGCCTGGGGCTTCCTTCCCTCCCAGGATCTGACAGCCTATAATCATGTTATCTCTCAGGATTAATGGCACCGAGCAATAAACTCACATCCTAATTATTGTAATCATTTCTTTCTTTGTACATCGGCCTTGGTAATGATGTTTTTACAGCTGATGGGATGGAAGGGAGGGCAGAAAAGAAATATTGTCAAAGTAATGAAGAAAGAGCAATGAGCATACTCCTTTCCACTCGCTTTCCTCAAGGTTTTAGAGCCCACTTGAGTTTCCTGTTCCCTAGGGTCCCAGAAATTAGCAGTGATTGTCCTAGTACTGCAAAGGAGCAGCAGTCTAGGACTAAATTCCTAATTGATCTTAAGTACCTACCTGCCACTTTAGCCCTGGAGATGTCTGAATGTCTCCCAAGTCCCCTGCACACGTAAGTACCCACTGCGTACTTAGGACCTGTGCTTATTCCTTGCTAGCAGGAGTAGCTCCCTGGTTTTGTTAACCTCAAGCATGACTCAAGCTAAGCATTGTGCCAGTCTTAGCTATGGGAATTGCACTTAGAGGGGGCAGAAGCTCCTCTAATCACCAGTTAAAATTCATTCAGTCTTTCGGAGGGTGGCATTCAGCGCCCGTTTCTTCCCCAGTATGTTAGCATCACTAGGGGATGCTACAGGATTGAACTGCTTGTTCCAGCTGCTGGGCCGGAATTCCGTTCCATGCTGTAGTCCAGGTGTTGGAGAACAAGAGCAACATTTGCCCACTCCCTGTAACACCTAATCCAGAGCATGGGATGGGAAGGAACCCAGACCTAGATCATTTTGGGAAGCTGTGCTTGGCTACCCAGCTGCTCTACAGTGGCAGCAGCTCTGACTGAGAGTAGCTGCTATTAAACACACCATAGAGGAGACTGCTAGAAGAAGTGTGGGCAGCTGAGATACTACACAGGGATTTATAAAGCACCCATGTTCCTGTTTGGAGACCAACCACTAGATGTCCAAGGAGATACCAGGCACTTAAGGCCAGACTTCAGCTGTGCAGCCAGCTAGGAAGGGCTGGTGGTTCCTTAGCTTCTGTTCTCAGCTTCACCTAGAGCATAGATGGAAGGGTCTCCACACAGACTCCTCCCTCTGTCCATTCCCTTCTTTCTGTCCACATCAAAAACTTCATGCAGAGCAGTCACGTTAAGTAATGAGCAATAAGTAGCCAGGCCCCATATGTAAGTGGTAACAGCTACTAAGATCCTCTCCTGTGCTGTCATCTACGCTAGCCTGTCCACACCAGTAAATTAAAACTTAGCTGAGGCCATTCATGGGCCTCACTAGACCTTGATCGTTACCACTGATAGAACCAGCCCCAGGCTCCAGGCTCCACACTCCACACTAGTATTTCTTTTAATTGCCCATTATTGATCATTCTGCAGCCAGATCTCTCTTGGGGATGTTTTCTTCTTTTCTTTGTTTGGGAGTTTGCTTGGGTTTTCCTACTTTACCCAATAAAAATGCGACAGTAAGCTATTTGGTTTTTTTGTTTGTTTGTTTTGGTCAAGCTGTGCTGGCTGATCAGCATTTCCTTAGAGAAACAACACAGCAGAGCTGCTCTATGCCGCAGCCCATCTCTGACGCTGGACCCCTTTCCTCCCAGCACATCCCAAATCATATCTCAATCCGAAAAACCTTCCGTCTCCTTCAGCTTCCCTCTTAAGAAAAATGAGTGAAACATGAACAGCAACGGCTACTCTATGGCCCCATTTCTAAACTCCTGCTGGTTTCAGCAGCGCCTCCACCCCAGCGGGACTGTTTCAATGCAGGATGGTGGAACCATCTTCCCCCATCCTCAGGCCATATTTTGCAGGTTGCCATTTCCAGCCTGACCTGCCTTTAAATAGTAACTTGTTCCAGTACAGAGATGGTCTTCCCGCTGCCCAATAAATATCTTGAAGTCCTAAACTGTGGTTTAATTTGCACGTTTATCTGATTTACTGGATCAGCTGGTCCTGCCACTTTATCTCCTTCCTGGCCACAGGGACCTGAGCCCTGGCCAGGCAGTGCCTCTCGACCAGCAGCTCCAGCTCCTTCAGAGGTGAGCTCATTCTCTTTCAGAGCTGCCTTTCAGGATGACACTTGCTTTATTCAAGTCCTCGTTCTTCCCCATTTCTCCCTGACGTTTCAAAAATAATTACCAGTGGTTCGGTTAGTTCATTAGCAAACTCCCTTAGGAACCGTGGGCTATGCATCATCAAGCCCTGCTGATTTGTGGATAGGCTCTAATCAAGTGTTTCAAGTCTCTCTCTCCTTCCTCCTCCTTTCAGATTAACAGTTATTTTGACAAGATTCTCATTATTTCCTATTTCCTGGCGGTACCCAGGGACTAGGCTTATTTGAGTCCTCACTGTTGTCATTGTGGGTTTATTTTTAACCTCCGTCTCCTCTTCTCCGCAAGGACATCCAAGTTTTGTGTTCTTCAGAAACACGTGGCTTTGTCGGTGCCATTTTAGTCCCGCTTCATCCTGGGTCTTCCAGCGCTCCCTGTCTTTTGCCTTTGTCGCATTTTATCCTCCTGCTCCTTACTGCTGCTCCAAAATTAGCCGGAAGAAAAGACTTTGCTTTTAGCAAGCCTACAGTGTTAATGCCCTTCTCCACCTTCTTAGATCTAGGCCACCTTCTTGGCTGCAATTATTTTTTCATCTTCCCCTCTCTCTTTTTCTCCCTGCTGTCCTCTGGTGTGCACACCCTCTCCAAGTCTCCATTTTTCCTTCCCAACACAGCCATCCACCAGCTACTCTTGGAAGGCTCCCAACCACCAGAAAACCTCTTGGATGGGACTCCAACCACCAGCCAAGCCACCACCAACTCCATCTAATTTAGCAATATCTTTAGATGTCATGGGGCACACTCGGGCTTCCCCGCAGATGAAAAGCAGAGCAGCCCCCACTTGCAGAGTCCTCTACTTGCAGCGGGAAGGCAGCATGGAGAACACGGTAGCCCTCATAGGCTTTTCCTCTAGGCTTGCCTGTCATCCTTCTGCCCTTTCCAAATACACAGGAGCTCAGCCCCTCGTTGTCGATCTTCGTTAGCCCAAAGTGAGTGTCATGCCCTGCACGCGATTGCTGGAGACACCAAGGGGTTAAGCGAAAGGAGAAGGAAGAGATGAGCTGAAGGGCAGTTATTTTTTCCAATACCTTCCACACCTACGCATCTTCCCTCCTATCAAGAGCCCATGGACCCCGGGATTAGCTCAGCCTCATTATCCTTCATTTGCACAAGATATTTGAAGTCAAACACTTTCATTTTCAGAAAAGCATTAAGGGTTTTTTTTGTCTTCTTTAGATGCCAGCGAACAGCTCGCTTGCCAATCCCTCAGCTGCACATCCCCATCCATCAGACTCGTGTGCCCCAGGTCAGCTTTCCACTTGACACCGCCTCCTCCTGGGTGCTCAAGGAGGACAAACCCGCAAGACCTCCAGGCCCCTGCCCTGGAGTGCAACCGTGGATGGGGTTGAAGCAACAGAGCATTTTTTTTTTTGAGGTTTTTTTTATCCCGCTTTGCAGCAGGGAGTAATTAGAAGAGTAACTTGAAGCAAGGTTGTCACGATTTAGGGTCAGGACACCCCCAAATCTGCAACAGAATGCTCTCTCCCTCTCCCCACCCAAAAAGGGAAGGAAGGAAATAAAGGAGAAAGACTTATTGATTAGGAAAGGGAACTAGAATGGCTTTACTAAGGAAAATGAAAATAATAATAACAGTACTAGTAAAAGTTAAATATATACAAATATGTACAAACCCAGTATCGAACCCAACCCCCCCGCTGGTAAATCCGTCCCCGTCCCCACTGATGCTGTGGAAGGGCCCAGCAGCAGCCGGGAACCGNCGCAGATCCCGTGTGTGGGCTGGAGAAACATCTTACTTGGACCATTTTCTGTTGTTTAAATTAGAGACAACATTTACCTACCTGGCAGGAACACAAAGAGGATTCATTTGGAAGAGAGAAAGGGAGAGGGAAGAGAAGTACCCACACAGCTTTATATAGATAAGAATAAAAGGTGTATTCATCATTTACCCCTTGTTATGAAAGACTGGGTTTGTTTTAAGCCTAAAAAAAAAATTGTTGGGTAAGAAGACTAACTAAAACTTTCTCTCTTTTTTTTTTTTTTTAAAAATGCAGCGCTGTGGTTCTGGATGGCAAAATTTATGCCACTGGTGGGATCGTTAGCAGTGAAGGACCTGCCCTGGGCAACATGGAAGCCTACGACCCTAAAACAAACACGTGGACACTTCTACCAAATATGCCCTGCCCTGTTTTTCGACACGGCTGCGTAGTAATCAAGAAGTACATCCAGAGCGGCTGATGATGTTACGCAGGAGTTGGACGGAGAACTGTTGGTACCTGTTGAAAGCAGGCCAGAAGAACACACTACTACGTAAGAAACAAAAAAAGCAGCCAAGCCAGCCAGTGAACATACTGCTCTAAAGTCTTGAATAGTGTCTACATTGAATGTAGAAAAATCATCCTCACCTTTTGGTGAACGAGGAGCAGAGAGCTCCGTGCTATGTAAGATATTGTAACTTAATAATACAAGGGTGTCACTAGATGTTATAGTGGCACTTGTTCTGGATGTCGGCTTTTGGTCAACCCAGGTGCAATAGAATTTCACATATTTTTTAAGCTGGGGAAGAGAGGAAAACAAACAAACAAACAAAAGAAATCTGCATTTTACTTTAGAGCTCAAGCTTTATTCTTAAAAATAACCATGCAGATTAGTTTTACTATTACACTTTAGGCATCAATCTATTCAGAAGGTCAAAGTGTCCTTACCACTTTGATTCCTACATTTGTTTTTAACAAATACACGCTTCTCAATACCAATGACTGAGAGAGATCTTGTGTGACAGATGGCTTATGGTGATGTCAGTCTTCCATCAGATCAAACAAATCTTTCAGTCCTCTAGAGCAGAGCCCAGAAGTGGGGTGAGGTGGGGACTGAGGAGAAGAAGAAGGAGGATCGGTAATAAATTCCATGTAAAATGATGGATAAAAAGATCTGTTGGGCTGGACGAGTTTCTGCTCCCGGTGATAACTTGTGGCTATGCCCACAGGTGTGTGTTGCGGGGGGCGGGGGGGGGGCTTATAGACCTTTTCCTCCTCCATTCTGCTGATGAGAGAACTTGCCAGTGCTTGTTTCCCCAACACAAAATGAAAACGGTTTCGATCCTGGAGGCATCCTCCCGATAAACCCGCTCTTCACTTCTGATTGGGATCACCTTAAAACACACGGCGTAGCGTGGGATTGCCACGCTTTCCTCAAACAGAGACGACACCTCCTGTTGCAGCTACGCGCTCGCTTTTGGCTCTCAACCAAAAATCAATGACGTCGGGATATACGCCACTATCTTTTGTGTAAAGTCTGAGAAGTTGGGGGGTTTTATTTCACTTTGTTTTATTTTTGAAGTTTCCGCATAGGTGTGGAAACCTGATCCTTCTCTTATTTGCAGATTTTAAACACACGAGGTTAAATCCCATGGTAGAAAAACGCATAGAGTTAAGCCCGGTATAAGAGACTTAAAATGATTACTATGTAGAGTTGTAAGTATATGCACAGCACAGGGGTTATATTTTTATATATATTAAAATATTGTCTATCCAGAGAGCATTGTGATGTGGAAATTCTTTATAAATTTATACATTAAAGGATCAAAGGGGAGATGGACCGGGTAACATAGAGGGGGCAGGGGAAAGAATCATCAAATTCACCAATAGGAAGGAACCCCAAGCTAAGGATCGTCTGATTTCTTCCCAAGTAGAGGGGAAATAGTTGCCATACTTGCCTTTGCGGACTCAAATCCCAAATGCCATGCCAGTAATTCAAGAAGGAGGGTCCTCCACAGGGCGTGGGCGAGATCTTACCATCACTCTCTAGTTGAATTTCATACCAAATACGCTAGCCTTTTTATACAGAGGGAGGTCTGCCTACGGCTTTGGGGAAATCAATGCAGATGGTTAGCTAATCATCTTATTTTATTAATGATCGTTTATAGAATAAAAGAAGAAAAAAAAATGAAATTTGTATCTCGCAGTATTTAAAGTGCTCAAGTCAGCTGAGTCAGGCTATAGGGTGACTCAAGTCTCTCATTTTTGACAGTGAGGTTCCAGCCTTTGTTATGCAGTTGTTTTATTTATTCTTTAAAGAAAGAAAAAAAATAATAAGCACAACGAAATTATATACTAGTATACGTCATTTAAAGTATTTATGTCAAACAGGGTGCAAGTGTGAACCTAAAGATTGGAGCACAAGTTTCTAACTGCCTGGGGCAGGACTAATTTTAGTGTTGGTGTGTGTCTACCTCCAAAGGAGGTGCTACCTGTCAACAAGACCTAAACACATTCAACATTTCCAATTTAGCTTATTTCTTCATTTCTCACACTGGAACGAAACTGGCTATTTCTGTGAATAATAATAAAAACAGGGTTATCTGTAATGGTATTGTATATAGTTTATGTTTACTGTTAAGTTCTTGTTATATTATAATAAATATATTTATAGATCTAGATCCAGCATCCAGATTGGATTAATTTTGTCACAACCGAACAAGAAACAACCCCCCATGAACGGTGACTGCAGGTTTCACCCCAGCCACAGATAAAATGTGTTCATTCCACCTAGCTGGTGTCTCTCGCAAATTCAGAAGTATATTGCTAGTATTTAAATGCTCAGTAGCTGCCAAAGTACTTCCAGTCTCCTTTCCAAAAAAAGTTGTTTGAAGTGATTTGGGGATTTTATTCAGCAAGACTGTTTCTTTATTTGTTTTCCCAAACTTACTCGTAAGGAAGGAGCAAAAGGGATTAAGATAGTTTAGGAAACTACCTTAAAAACAACAACTGATAAATGACTTGTTTTGTTTCATCTCATTTTAAATGTCTAAAAGATGAAAGCCACTTCTGCCCGATGGTCAGAATTCCTTTGTATCCAGAGTGGGAGTTCGGTGCCACACTGGACGCAGCCTTCGGAGAGCACTTAAGTGCAACTGTTCGTAGTGTCTTTGATGTTTCATGAGGGTGTCATCTGGTAGCTGTAAAACTGGCTGTGGAACAAAGATGAGCCAAATATAACTAGTCTCAAATACCACCGCAGTGGAACATTTCAGTGGGATCTTAGGAGGCAATATCAGAGGAAGTCAGGACAAAGGAGGAGTTCGCCCTGGTTGATGAAAGCTGGATTAGGGACCAGTTGAGCAATCTGGGTGTCCATAAATCCGTGGGTCCAGACGGGATGCACCCACGAGTGCTAAGGGAGATGGTGGAAGTCATTGCTAGGCCACTCTCCATCATCTTTGGTGAGTTGTGGGGAACAGCAGAGGCACCTGGGGACTGGTGGAAAGCAAATGTTACTCCAATCTTCGAAAAGGGTAAGAAGGAGGACCCAGGTAACTGTAGGCTGGTCAGGCTCACCTCCATCCCCGGAAAGGTGATGGAACAGCTTGTCCTTTGCACTGTCTCTAGGCATATCAGGGACATGAAGGTCATTAGGGGCAGTCAGCACGGCTTCACCAGGGGAAGTCATGCAAGACCAACCTGGTAGCCTTTTACGAGGACATAACCAGGTGGGTAGATGATGGTAAAGCAGCGGACATAATTTATCTAGACTTCAGTAAAGCATTTGATACAATCTCCCATAGCATCCTCACAGCTAAACTGAGGAAGTGCGGTCTGGACGATTGGGTAGTGAGGTGGATTGTGAACTGGCTGCAGGATAGAAGCCAGAGAGTAGTAGTCAATGGGACAGAGTCTAGTTGGAGGCCTGTATCTAGTGGGGTTCCCCAAGGGTCGATACTGGGACCGGTACTGTTCAGTATATTCCTTAATGACTT
>WEIS01043426.1:0-16092 GCA_013389965.1 Todus mexicanus
GTTGCTTTGTGTATGGGGTCACTGCTAATTCCTGGTGGGAACCTGCCCCTTTGCAGGGCAATATCTTCTGCAGAAGAAGGAAAACCTGGATTTTATCTGTGCTATGTTATGTGCTGAGCAGCCCCTTCACTGCCAGCACAATGACGTATGGTGTTGCTGTAGCTCTCGGTACTTTATACCTGTTTTCATGAGCACTGGTTGTTGTGGGACAGAGGTATTTTAGCTGTACATATATATTATTTTTTTCTTTCCATAAAAATAACCTTCTGGGGGAGGAAGAGTACTACTCCAGCAGTGAAACCCCTAAGACTTGTACTGGGAAGACACATAATAGGTTTTATTTGTGGTATTTATAGACTCTTTGCACTTACAGAAAGTGGAGAAAAAAGCCTGCAGTGAAGCTGAGAGCTTGGCTGGGAGGACTCGCCCTTATTGGCGGATACCGAATCTTAGCACTGCTCTGAGAGTCTTGAAAATAGTAATATTTTATGTGTGATACAGAAGAAAATTAAATATTGACTAATAAGAATTCGTGGTCACCTGCAGTGAGGCGTTTTTCCAATCAGCTCCCGAGACATCAAAATTATGGTGTTGTCTTTTGTAAAGCTGTGATCAAGCATTTCAATAATAAATTCCATCTTCAGGCATTTGTAAAGGAGTTCGGAGGAATATCTGGGGACATTTTGGGGTTAAGCCTTGCATACTGTAGAGATACCTCATTGTGTATGTAACAAATTTTCAAGCAGTTAAACTAGGAATGGTTTTGTGTGGTTTTGGGGTCGGGGTTTTTTTTGTGTGTGTGTGTGTGGGGGGTGTTGTTTTTTTTTTCTTGTTTTGAGTTTTTTGTTTGTGGGTTTTGTTGTTGTTGTTTTTTGGTTGCTTGTGGGGTTTTTTTATAGTGGGAAATATATTAAGAATTGCTCCAGGCAGGTATTTTATTTTCAAAGCAGAGGTGGGTTAATATATTTAACAGACTGGGACAATTTGAAGTGCTGACCAGAGCTCCAGCACCTGTATTGATACAGTCATTAGCTTTTTTTTTTATTTTTTGCAAAAGCTCATAGTGGTCGTGGGGAGATATTGGGATCTTTTTATAGCAGACTCTGAACTTACACGATGAAAAGATGCTCCCTACTGCAAAAAGTTTATCTATAACTTAGTTTTGCAACTGTCTGACCGAAGTCATGGCCTCATTTTTTTTCAACACTATGTGGAAGAAGGATGGTGGAGAGCTTACAGACAGGTAAAGCTGGTGGAAACACATACACGGATGAGCCCTTGGTTCTAAATTGTTGAGACTGTTTTCCTCCAAGGTCATGAAACTTACTTTCTGCCAGAAATGTGCAGCCTGTGCACATATGTCAGGTAAGATCATTTTTATGGCCTGTCTCTCAAAATCTCTGGCTGGTATAAACTTCTTCAGCTGGCTGCGATAGGAAGCATGTTATATGCTTACTTTATTAAAAGAAAAGTATAGGGTAACTTTGTGTGTCCTCATATTTCTGCGAAGGGGACCCTCCAACCCCTGTTCAGCACCTCTTGTGCAAAAGAGGATTGCATGGAAAGAACTGTCCTCATCACAGGTAGATTGGGTGGAAATATGGTACAGGAGACATTAATTCCTTCTGACAGTGTTTATTCATTGGGTTCCCTTTTAAAGACAAATGCAATTCCTGGTAACCCAGCACCTTTAGATCTGCAGTGAGAGGAGATGCAAGGACCTGAGCTGACATGGGGACACAGGTTGGCCTCGGAAGCCTAAAAATCTGCAAGTTCCCTTCTTGCTCTCTGTCCTGGACACTCATTTAGCACTGAAAGCTTCATGTACGATAAACCAGGATTCACAGAGCCTCAAGAAGCTCCCTTGTTGATATAGGTCTACTTCCAGTGAAGAAATTGTGCACGTACTTGACTGCAAGGTTGTGTATATTTATGTTGATTTACAGCAACTTAGATGAAGCAACCTGCAGGCTCAAGTGCTTTGCTGAAGCAGAAATACAAGTTTTCCACCAGGAGAAGAGGGAAAGGTTGTTACTGGGGTGACCTCTGGCTTTGATCTAGTGTTTCATTTTAAGTGTGTGAATAATCCTAAAGAATAACTTTGTGAAGTCAAGGCAGGGCATTCGGTTCCGTTCAGCACTGATAAGGGAAAGCCGGTGCTGGTGCACAAGTACCAGCTCTCTCCAGTCTCTCTCGCCCTCTCTCACGCATTTCTGGGCTGCAGAGAATGGAAATGATTAAACAGAGGTTGAGAGCTGCCTCTGTGGTACAGCAGTGTAGCCACCGTGCTTGCATTTATGCTTTATTCTGAATTTTTTATTGTAATAATTTTATTTGATATTACATCACTTCAAATAATTCTGCTTTCTGAAGAAGAAACCTGAATTTCTATACAGATAACATTGGTTTGGTATGAATTCAAATGAGCTAGAAGAAACCATTTATTCTTTCTATATTTATACATCTTAAACAGAAATAGCCTTATTTAAACAAACAAACAGACAAAACCCCCAAACTTCTGCATTTAATTTTTTGAAAAGCACCTTTAACATCTATTTTGTCTTTTTCTATCATAATCTCCTCCCTTTAACGACTCCTCACAAAAGTTGTCAGTGCTATCAACCCTAGTTTGAGCACAGTAATTTCATGTAAAATATTTCTAGCAGTTTCTTTGAATCAATAAGCAATTTTCATGTCAATAGATGGTAGAATTGGTGGGGAGTTTTTTTGGTAATTTACAAGTAAATTGTGTGCTTTCTTAAAATGTGTGACAAGTCTTTTTACTCATACAGATATAATAACAAAAACCTTGCATCTGGATCTCACAGTTCTGGCTCAAATTCTGGCTAAAGTCGATGGGCAGCTCGACGAGGTGACTCTTGCCACAAACTGGTAAGTCTGTATCAGAGAATGGAGTGATATTTATTATCACAGACTGAAGTTTCAGAGATATTACTGCATAATTCAATGTATACCAATATTTTTTCCACTGAGGATATATTCAACTCACCGAGTGTTTCATGCATAAGTATTTAGTCTATAGAATAATTTTGCATTCTTCCTATGTTATGTGTGAGACTTAATTTTTTAAATTCTTTATTTTTTAATAAGATCCAGCATGCTGAGAAAGAGATGGCATAGAGAGGGACAGGGAAATACTAGAGAGAGTCTGACAGAGGCTACAAGGATGATTAACAGACTGGAACATCTGTCTGATGAGGAAAGGCTGAGAGTCCTGGGCCTGTTTAATCTGGAGAAGAGAGGATTGAAGGGGATCCAATCAGTGTTAATAAATATCTGAAGAGTGGGTGCCAAGAGGATGGTGCCGGACTATTTTCAGTGGCACCCAGTGATAGGACAAGGGGCAACAGGCACAAACTGGAACACAGAAAGTTCCACCTGAACGAGGAAAAAGTTCTTTACTGTGAGGGTGCCAGAGCCTGGCTCAGGCTGCCCAGAGAGGTTGTGGAGTCTCCTTCTCTAGAGACTTTCAAAACCCGCCTGGACACAATCCTGTGTGGCCTGCCCTAGGTGACCGTGCCACAGCAGTGGGGTTGGACTCGGTCATCTCCAGAGGTCCCTTCCAACCCCCACCATTCTGTTGTTCTGTGAGCATAGAGTTTGCCTCTAGAAAACACTGAGGCCTTAAATCTGAACCATCACTTGGGGCTCCTTCCATTGAACTGCCAGAGCCTCAAACCAACCCATGAAGGAGCCTGGGGTTTTGAATCATAGAATCATTTGGGTTTCAAGGGACCGCTGATGGTCATCTGGTCTAACCCCCCTGCAGTAAGCAGGGACATCCTCAACTAGAGCAGGTTGCTCAGAGCCTTGTCGAGCCTGACCTTGAATATCTCAAGNGAGTGAGGAAGAGTCCCAGAGCTGAGAGAGCAGCTCAAGCTCAGGGAAACAGAAGAAGGGCAAAATGGCAAAAGGGCCAAGAGAAGAAGGGCGAGACCCTCGTGATCCCTCAGCTTTATACCGAATATGACATATATGGGATGGAATACCTTGTTGGCTAATTTAGGGTCACCTGTCCTGGCCACTTCTCCCTGAAGGTGCAGCCTTTACTTTCTGCACCCCCCAGTGTGGTACACAAAATCTAGCACTGACCTTGGTTTGCATACCAATCCTTGGTACTAACTATAAACATGGAGCATTATCACTGCTAGAAGCAGACTCTGTCTGGTAAACATGCTGCTAACTTCAGACAGACTTAGCTGAAAAGTAGAAATCATAGAACAGAATTATTCTGTTTTAACCCAAACCAGGACAGCCTCAATGTTCCATTGCTAACCTCTGTGCTTTCAAGAGATGGAGCTGCATAATTCAGGAGCCACCCTCTTAGGGGGTGTAGTGGTTGATTTAGGCGGCAATGCTACCCACAACTGAAGTCTGGGTAACCCTGCTTCAGACTAACTATTTATTCTTGATCTTTTCCCCATGTGAGTTCTATCACCCCTGCAGATATATGGCTGAAAATTAATCCAACAATTCAAAATACATAGCTGCAGCTCAGGATTTGGTTACAGAAGTGCTAGCACTAGCAAAAAGGGAGGTGAGCATTAACACATGGTTTGGACAGAGAGAGATCAAACCTGTCTGCAGTAGCCAAGCCTTGCACCAACTTTAAGTGATTGTGGAACTGCAACCTTTTAGCTCCTTTCTTAAACCTGAGAGATACGTCTTACCTGTAAAACTTTATGGAACAGCAAGTGAAGTGCAGGGCACCATGGAGTGTGTGACTTATGCTGTGAAGAGGCATAAATAATTAACAAATGGAGTAGAGTCTAGCATAGTTGGGGTGAGTGGCACTGACCTCGAGCATCCTGAAATCTGCTCTCACCAAGGCAATTAGTGGCTGATTCAAAGGGCACAGAAAGCAGCCAGGAATCAATAAGGTGTTAGACATGTTATGACCATGGTTCTGTTTCCTCAGACCTAGATCCTTTTCATACTGCAAAAAATAGGACAAACTGTGTTATATTCTGTTTATTATAATGAATATTCACATATGTTTGGTTGGTATTCCCACAGACAGCTATTTTGGCTGTAGCTTCTCTGATAAAGTCTATACAGTAATAATATCATACATTATTATTAGCTGAACATTTGAATAATTCTAAATAGTACCTCATTTTGTTATATTCTTACACTAGAAAGAATTAAAGCACTTAAGAAAACTGTGGGAAGTCTGAAAAGAACTTTTTCCCTGGAGTCAAGGGAAAACTAGACCAAGTAGTTTCAAGAATTAACTTTAATTACAGCAAACAGCACACGGCAGAAGTAGCCATTAATCATTTTGCCTTATATTTAGCAGAACATCAAGAATTCAAGGTGGAGAAAAAAGGTAATGGTTAAATAAAAGGAAGATAGTGCACTAGGCACCTCTCAGCTACCACAGTCTGGTGTGGAAAGGGTCAAGCATTTGCTTCTTTCTGGTGATGCTGTCTACTGATGTTTCAGGACCCTAAGCTCGGATCTTCATAAAGGTGAGTTCTAGATGATTGAAAGCGATTGTGTGGATTTTCCTGTGTCCTTGACTTCATCTTCCTTTGCATTTATCTGCTTTAATCAGTGAGAATCACCCCGCCATCTCCCATAGTGCCTTCTCTTACAACCATCTGTGGAGGAACTCCTCTCTGAACCCGTGCTAAGCACTCTGTGGGAAGGAAGCCCTTCTGCATCACCTGAATTTACACCTCACCATATGTACACTACACCAGCTATACTACAGCAGCAGCAGCTGTGATATGCCACAGATATCACTGCCATGTTCTTCAATGGTGAGTAAGTCAACCACTGCATCAAAGCGTGCATGTTTGACGAATCTTTGTTATAACGGCAGGTAAACTAACGAACAGTAGGAGAGAGACGTGGTGATAGACTGAGAGCAATTTGTTTGTCTCAGGTCCCTGACATACTTTCTCATAAACAGTGGCAGGTTTTATGAGGACATCTTAGGGGTGGTTATTACTCAAGAGGCATTTCTGTTAAAAGCAGAGCTATGCCAGAAAGGTTTGTGGTTGCGATATATGCAAAAGTTTAGTTCAAGTGACTCTGAATATGCCTGGGGTCATCCTGACCTAGTCAACAAAGGACAGGACCTTGCAAGGAGAGAAGATCATCTATAAGAAGAAGAAAGTTGGTATCCACTTTCAGGATAGACCTTACTGAGGAATAAAGACATAAGAGATGCCATCATGACTTGAATAGAAGGCTGGCCATGAGAAAAAAATATAATTGTGTAAAGAAAGGAATCTCATAATGGGAACAGCTTGGTTCTCCAGACTGCATCTCTATCTGTGTCTGGCTGTCACTGAAGAATAACTGCCCAGGCACTGCGCTGGGACATGCTTCTGAAGAAGATCCATGAGCGGGTACTCAGGTGCTCACAGCCCCATGGACAGCTTGCGTTGTGCTCACCAAGCATTTGTCTCCCTCGTAGGAGATAAATGGTGAGTGTGCTAAGCACAGATTGAACAGGGCCATTTTAGAGGGGACTTGTCCCAGTGCTTCAGCTCTCATAAGGATGAGTAGGAATTATTGTTCCTCCTGAGCCGTGTGCTTTTGCACCTGCCTAAACTGCAGAGGGATCTCAGCAAAGCTCTCCTCCCCTTGTGTTGTTCAAAAATTCCTGTCTGCAAAGGCCTTTCCTTCAGTCCAGGTGTATCTCCTCCCAGCTATCATCTAAACTATCAGAATAGACAAATACATGTGGTGATTTGATCAGTGATGGTTACAAGCCCAGGGAAGGTAACGCTGAACAAACCTCCAGCATGTTTTGCAGCTTGCATTTGGAGGACTGCCTCCGACGTGGGGGATGATGCTCTCTGTGCAGTGGCAGGGGAGCAGATGCTGGTGGCCAGCATTTTCTACCCACCAGATGAGTCTAATCGCCCTTCTCTGTGTCTGTTCATGATGCTGCCTCCCACAAAATTTTGGATATGCTCAGTGGTTTGGGAACTTAAAACTCAGATGCCTGCAAGTTTGATCTAAATCTAGTACTAAGTCCTAGTATCCTACCCCAAACCATTACAGTCCATGCGATATTCACATCTTTTCCTTTTTGATCCTTTCTATTAAAAGTTTTTCCATGTAGCCAGACATCCAAGGAGTGAACAATACCCACCAGACTTAGTATATTAAAAACCAGCAACTGCGGCATCTTCAATATTATTTTCTGAGTTATGTTACCTCCACTGTGTTACATCTGCTTTGAAATATTTGGTATTTTAGCTTTAAAACTATGTTTAAAATGAAATGTTCAAAAAGCTAGCAGGTTTCCAAAAGCCCCTGGCTTTTTCTTTTTTTTTTCTTTACTTTTTTTTTCCTTTGCCTTTTTTTTTTTTGTCTGTGCAGAACAATATACAAAGAACCTTGGCAAATAATTAAACATTCTAATTTGAGATAATCTTTGATTAATGAAGAAGCTGCTTTCAAATGCTCTTCTCTGGCTCTAATAATTGATCTCTAATTGTCCCATCTAAAGGTTATATATTGCCTTTCCTCCTGATTGTGTCCTTCTAATGCCTTATAACTCGGATCCAGCTATTAGCAATGTTCATTAATTCCTCTTGAAATTGCTGTGAACTTTCCAAATTGAAATAGTGCTTTATAAAAACAAGTTTAGTTTTGTTCTAGTTTTATTTTTTTTAACCTCTTGAGGAAGCAACAGCAAGAGATGTCACAAGTGTGATGTGCAATTATTCATTTTTAAATTATTTTAGAATTCACGTATAAACTATTTGAGGACGTTGGACAGAGGAGGTGTAGGAGGATAACCTAATTAAAAATAATAGCCTGGGTGCTTTTTGTTCTTTTACTGCAAGTAAACAGGTGACGGATTTGCAATGAAGTACGTGATGTCTATGTGGTAAATGCATTTATGCAAAATAGGAAACTATAAAATTGAGAATCCAGTGAAATGTTTGTGATGACAGAAAAAATCTGGATTGCTTCAAAGGGATTTTACTCGGCTCTCTAACAAGCTGGGACAGCATATTTACTTAACTGCTTACCTAATTAAGAGATGATGATTCTTCACAGCAAAAGTTTATAACTCATTTCTGAAATAAGCTAATTTTTAATTTTATTTTACATTAGAAAGACAAACTCAACCTGTTGCTTGGCAGGCTTGCTTTTATATAGCTTAAAGAAAATTGACTAAACTTTCTTGTTTTTTCCTACTAGACTTTAAATTAAGTACCCCAAATGTTGGTGTGTGCCTGGTGCTTGACCACAGCATCACAGCACCAAAGTCTTATAATTACCCAGTACGTTTTTGGGGTAGCTTGATATTAAAAACTACATACGGTACTTTCATGAGCACAGGTTTTTACAAATATCACTAATTAATACAATTTGAAAATGTTTTTACTTCCTTTGCTCCTGAATTTTTGCGTCTAATTTCATTATAGCAGTATACTTATTCATGTGCTGCTTTCCCCAATTTTGACTTAATTGTTTCCAGTCTGTACAGCCCGGCTGTCTGGAGATGTTTATTACTGAGTAAATGTATTCTGGAAGGAGAGAGCTTGGCTAAATTGCTGGAAAGAAAAATTCTACAATCTGACCTTATCAAGACAGGATCCAGAAGGTTCTTATTTTTCATTTTGACTGCGGACCATTAGCAAGGAAAAAAACAAGCCGAAGAAGTTAACTAAAGTCTATCAGAACACAGTCATTGATGCTGGGGGAGAAAAAAAAAAAAAAAAGAAAAAAAAAAAAAGAACGAAAAAACCCCAAACCACCCAACACTGTAAAATGCTTAGAATCCATTCAGCAGAATTGCAGGAAAAGCGTTGCACACCCTCAGACAATACAAAGCTATTTTCTTCTGGCTTTGGAAAACACAAATCTATTCCACACAAATGCGCTTGGTATTTAGGGAACCTTTTAACATACTCTAAGTATATGATAACACAGAATGAGAGTATGGCATCAAAGTATTCAATAATATATTTTGTGTGATCTTTAGTGACTCTCCTGAGCATTTATGACTTGCTGGAGGGAAATGCACTTTTCGAAGATCATGTGCGGTCCCTATGGAGACCTGTAACCTTCCTCAGAGCAATTCACCACAAACTGATAGGTCTGATCACAGCACAAGTGAGACAGACAGTTTAAAATGCTCTGGAAATGCTTTGAGAATACTAATAGGAGCCCTGCAACTGCTGACTCACTGCCTGCATCCAGAGGTTCAAGCAAAGGGTTATTTGGGGATAATAAATATCAGCAGGAAGTCAGGAATTGGCAAAATCTTCGTTTAGACCTTGGCCGGTTTGTGATCTCATTTGCTGTGTAATCAGTTTATTAGTGAATCAGACAATGATAACATCTTTGCTTAGGAAGGTCTGGGAGCTCGAATCTGAGGCCAGGGAAGGAATGAGTGAGTGGATGGCTATCAAAAGGCTCCTCTGAGTGGCACAGGAACCCGTGTTTGTTTTTCTAGAGTTTGTTCCTTACCTGTTGTTCCCACAGAACCTGCTGGATTTGTGAATAAAGGGCAAGGTTTTCCCCTCCCCTCTGTCCCTTGAAGAGCGATGACATGCCCTGCTGGCCTTAATGCAGGAGATTATTGATTTTCTTGTTATTTGGCATGAAAGTATTTTTCAGGAATTTCATCTTTGCTGAAAAAATTTACCCCTGTTCGAATGTGTGCCTTTAAACCCTCTCTGACAGAAAGATGCAAAATGACTTTCTTATCACAGAATGCGTATGAGTATATCCCCTTCCTAAGCTACTGCTGGCACTTTCTGGTGGCCTCCCTTGGGTGTCCCACTCCACTTTGCTGCCTGTCACAATCCTTTATGTACTACTGCTTCCTCCACTGCTTTGAGGCCGTCCAGAACAGTAGCGTGCTATTTAAATCAGGCATAGCCCATCTTTGCAGTTTCAGCTCTTGAAAGGTCCAGGTCCCCGTGGTGCTTCTCATTAATCAGTACTACGCTGTGTGTGGCACTTCTTATTTTTTACAAGGCATGTGTGGTACAGGCTTAGCTTGTTCTTTTCTGACCTGTCTTTTCTTCCTTCTTTCCTCCCTGAGTCTTGCTCCAGATGGTAACTGCTGCAAAAACTTAAAAATAAAAATGAAAGTGTGAAGTGCTTTCACTTTTATAGAGCAGCAAACAGGGGGCAGGGGAAGGAGGGAAAATGTGCTGGGATTATTTGTCTACCTCTGTTCAGTTAATGCTCTCAGCTCTCAGCCTGCAATGGTGTGAAGTGCATCATAAAAGACATGATACACAAATATTTAAGAAAAAAGAAAAGCAAGCTCTGGTATTGTGAGGAGCCTCTCAATAGGGTCTTGTTATTGTGATCCCATTGCATCTGGCCCGTAGCCGATTGCCCATTTCCCCTTTCTCAGTAGCTCTTTGACCACAGGCAGGAAACGTGCTACAAGTAGATGAAGAAGTTGTCGGTTGTCCTGTACTGTAAGAATTCAGACACACAGCTGGTCCTTTGGTGGGTGAGGACCTGCAGGTGAAACAGTGGCTATGTAGAAAGAAGTTATAACTGACACACAAACATTTTTACCTGTGAGACAATCTCGGAGAAAGAATAGTTGGGAGATTTGCTGCAAATCCATCCCTAAAGCACTCACATTTATTTTTAAGAAGGTTATGCGAAACATAGCAAGCAGCTGCCATGAGAAAAGTGGGTGCCAGGTCCTCTATTTTGCTTTCAGCATCTCAAATACCCCCTTGGCTGTCATGTTGCTACTCCCTCGGGAAAAGGACAGACACATCCCCCTTCTTGTCCCTACATTTGGAAAAAATGGCTTGAAATGTCCTCACTGTCTGTCCTGGTTTGAGTTAGAACAGAACAATTGTATTCAGTGATTTTTATTTTTCAGCTAAGTCTCTTCTTACTAACTGCATTGTCTGAAAGTTAGCAGCATGTTTTGCAGACAGTGTCTGCTTCTAGCAGTGATAACGCTCCATGTTTATAGTTAGTACCAAGGATTGGTATGTGAACCAAGGTCACTGCTAGATTTTGTGTACCACACTGAGGGGTGCAGAAAAGTAAAGGCTGCACCTTCAAGGGGGAGCAAACAGGACAGGTGACCCTAAATTGGCTAACAAGGTATTCCATCCCATAAATGTCATATTCGCTATAAAGCTGAGGGATCACGAGGGCCTTGGCCCTTTTTGCCGTTTTGGCCCTTCTTTTGCTCTTCATCTTTTGTCTCTCTTTGGATCGAGCTGCTCGCTCGGCTCCGGGACTCTTCCTCGCTGGGTTTGGCCTTGGCAGCTTCAGCTTTGCCCTGAGGCCTCCGGCCCTGGTCTCAGCCCCCGGCTCAGGCCTTGGCTGGGCCCCAGGTTCTGGGCCTCATCCCTGAAACCAGCTCCCGGTTCCCAGCTGCTGCTGGGCCCTGCCTGGGACTGCTTCCATTTACCATCGGGGCGAGGTGGGGTGGTTCAATACTGGTTTTGTACATATTTGTATATCTTCACTTTCTCGTTATTCTTGTTATTATTATTTTCATTTCTCAGTAAGGCTGTTCTATTCTAGTTTCCTTTCCTAGTTGAAAAGTCTCTCTCCATTATTTCCTTTCTTCCCTTTTTGGGTGAGGAGGGGAAGAGAGCGTTCTGTTGCAGATTTGGGGGTGCCCTGACACCAAACCGTGACACTGTCCAAAGGAAACATTAACACCAAATATTTGTCCAGAGGGGGAAAAAAACCTTCTTATCCTTTGCAAAGCATTAAGATAAACAACATTGATAAACTCTTTCTCATAGCAAGAGGATTTAAAAATATACTTGTGTGTGGATTCCACCTGGAAATGTGGGTGAGGGTATCAAGAGTACAGTTGTCTTTTATTAGAAGCAGCTAACTTGGAGAGATACAAGGAAGTTTCATCTATTCCAAATATATTCTCTTGCTGTTGCAGCTACCACAGAGTTATCAAAGCCAAGGGGAGTTCCTGTTCTTGTTTTTCTTTACGTGGAAATCACCTGATCCTGATTCCCTTTTTGTCCCTCTCTGGGTATCACTATTATTAGTGCAGTGGTGGAATATTTTTCTTTAAATGTTACTGCAGAAAAGTAAGTAATTTATTTCTATTCTTTATTCCTTTTAAAAAATATATTTTTCACAGAGACTCTACTTTAAGAGTAGATTTTACAGGAAAGATGCTATGTCTGAAGACTTGGAAAGGAACAAAAATGATAGCTGATACAGATCCTGAAGAAAAACAATATTAAGAGCATGTCACATAACGGGGAGAAATCCATTTGTATTTAAGGAGGCGTGCCTAACAGTCCAGCTGAGTAGAAAACAGGGAGAAGTGCTTCTGACAAGCAAGATTTCAGGAGCTCACTTTAGTCACCCAATAATTTAGCAGGAGCTACTAAAAACTGCTCCATAAATAAATAAAAACCAAAAAATCCCAAACCAACAAAAACCTGGATCCTTGTTACAGAGACTTAACTATCTATAAGGTAAAGCTAAATGGACCGTGTGACATTTTTTCAGTCTTAACCAGAAGGCCAAAAGTCAGAATCACAAATACACCAAATATTCATGTTCCTTCAAACCACCTCAGAAGCAAAACAGAACTCTCTAGAACCTGGGAGGAGGGAGAAGAAGGAAAGTGAGAGCAGGTGTAGGACATCTTGATCAAGCAGGGTTTAAATGCAGCCTGAGGTAACAGCTGAGCTTTTCAGGCAGTGGGGTGGAGAGAAAACAACGGTGATAAGAAAGTTGGTGTAGCAAGCTCAGCAGAAAGAAGACCAAAGGTTTTATGCTGTTGTTTACCAAGTCATTGCTGCTAGGCCTGAAGTGAAATGTATCATGCCATCAGAAGGTGCAGATGGTGTGCTTTAAAAAATAGCCATGAGGCTTGCCTTATAAGTACAGATAGTCTTAGCTTTTCTCAACAGCTGTGTGCTGAGCAGAGCTCTGTGCTGCAGGTGAAGGGTGTGCTGCTTGGACATGTTATTGCCTCGCTGTTCCTTTTCTGACTGTAGAAACCATAGTGTTTACCTACCTGAAGGTCTTCCAGACCACCTCATTTTGGGTAAGGCCAGCCTTTTTCTGTTAAAGAGAATCCTTCTTTGTTTTCTGAATCGTTTTACTCTCTTGCTGGCGAGAGCACTCTCGATGAGCAGTGCGAGTCTTCGTGACCTGATGGGCCAAGTGTCCTGGCATCTGGCATGGGATAAGTGTGCTTCAGGGCACCTGTGGTTATTTGTTGTTCTCACATGTCTTGAGAAGAAGGCATACGTTTTTTCACATTAATTTATTACAAGCTTTATTGGTGCTGCTGTAGAAAATCTCACAGTTTCTTTCAGTCAAGGGACAAAGCTCCCATGACAAGGACTCGAGCGTTGAGACTGTCAGTGATGGATGGCAGACAGGTACAGCAAATGGTTAGGGTGAAGGATGAGATGACATGAAATCAGCACTCTTGTGGCTGTGTCTGGCAGGACATGGCTTAACGTGGTTAGGTACCTCCAAATGAGCCAGGGAAGCTGTTGGTATAAACAAGGGGTTTGCCTGTCCACCCCTTAATTCCTTCTCTACCCCATGTACCCCACACAGCTCCCAGGTGCAGACATGCAGAGCTTGTCTTTCTACAAAACGGCAAATCCTTTTTTACTGTTTACCTTCTGTAAACTGTCAGTCAAATGTCACTGCCTTCCTGTCACTGTCCTAACACTCCTCTGAGAGGGTGATGGTAGGGCTGCCCTCCGTTCAATTTTCTGCCTTCTCTCTGCCACATCGGCCTGCGCCCGCTGGGACTTTGGCCAGTTTGTGTGGCCTTGCCCCCTTGCATGTTGGTCTCTCTGTGGCTTGCAGTTATTCTTCTCTTTCTGCCCTCTGGTTATTTCATAGCATCACAGGAAAAAAAAAAACCCAAACCAAACCAAAACACAACAAAACAACAAATCAACAGATCATTAGATTGGTTCTGTAGTTAAAAAAGGTACTAAGGAAGTATCTTTGCTGGGTTTTGAGCCTTGAATTTAAGGGCAAAGGTTTTTGTCTTTGTTTTTCTTTCATTCCATCTGAAGAGTTGAGAAGAATAGCTGGGAAGAAGGGGGTCAATATTCCTACTCCCATGACAGTCTACAAACATACGGTCTTTACTGCCCAGCTGCGTTTCTGCCGCCATTGAGAATCAAGGGTAAAAGTCAACATGCTGCTTCAAAGGAAAATGCAGTGGGGAAATTTTCACTCTGCTGTTCAGCTTTATTTCCAAAGGCAAAATGAAAAGTTACGGTATATTTCAGCTTGATTTGACCAAAATGGCCGAAGAAACAAGAAATAAATACCCTTTTAGGGTGAGTTTGATATTGGATCCTACATGCCTCAGTAGTTGAAGCACCTCCTGCTTGCTTCTCTTTCTTGGCCCAAATTCCTGGTGGTACGAAGTTTCTTGGGCAGCTGTCCAGTTGACAAGTTGGTGGGAAGTCCAGAAAATCATTTGACAGTGCAAAGCAAGGTAAGGATACCCCAAGAACTGATGGATAGAAGTTAGCTGTATTTTGGGTCAATATTAAGTGCTTTATGTGGTTGCTTTGTTGTGGTTTTTTTTCCTAGCAAACAAGGTGAAATGTTACAGTTTTAAGTGTCAGATATATTGGTGCTTGCTGAAAATTTAAATCCAGATAATAAACAGACATTACTGCAGGGGTCTGTGCACGCAGAGCACCAGGATAGAGTTGTACATAAGTTATATTGTTAGTCCACAACTCTGATGCCTTTGCTCCTATGTTTCTCCTCGCTGTTTTTGCTTTTTTTTGTTTGTTGGTTGATTTGGTTTGTGGTCTTTTTTTTTTTTTTTCTTTCCCTATGAAACCCCAGAGGCTGAATAGAGAGCAACTATTTTTGTTGCTTCCAGATGCCCATGCTCTAGCTGTGTGTAGGAATGGGTGTCATTCAGGCTTGAATAGAGGGGATTGGGCTAACACGTGGCTGGTTTGAGATAATGTTTATAGAGTTTCAAGAGGAGTAGAAGCACTGTTCTTCTCTAATTTCACTTCTAATTCCTCTTCTGCTTTACATTCTGGCAAATCTGTGATCCGTGTAAATTCCCACCACTCCCTCTACCATGGGGCTGTGAACATTGTTGACTTCTGGCAGTTACACTATCGATTTGCTCCTTCACTAAAGCGAAAGAGTTTGGTTTTAAACCCATTTTCATTATAATTGTGTACATATTCTTCTGCCTGTATGGGAGAAAGGAGACTTCTTAATTTAATCAGAGCTTTAAATTCCGCTATGGTGACAAAGGATAAAAAAATAATTAAAAAATAATATATATACACACACGTACCTGGTTTTTGGTTAACTCTCGGAGGTCACGTGTTTGGTTGCTGTGCGGGTCAGAGTCTGGAGGAGCAAGCACGTGACTGTGCTTGTTTCTTCATACAACGCCGAGTGTTTGCACAAGAGTTTCATCATCCTCTCTCAGGAACGGCTGCCAACCGCAGGGTAACGTGGTTTCACTGTGGAGGGGAAATGATGAGTTTTAGATGTAAAACTACTTTTAACACCATAACGCTCCTTGATGTGGAAGGTCAATATGTGCCTAAATTACTCTAAGTAACTGAGTTTATTATAATTCCTCTCTGTCATAGTCCTTTGCACCAGCTGTGACACTGCGTTGTGTAGCTTATTTAATTATCCAGTGGTTGCTGCCGTGTGCCTGGTGCTGGATATGCTGGGAATATTTAGATTTTTCTTTCTTTGCAGTTCTGTAATTTAAACAAATTCACCGCAGCATGTTTAACCTGAAGTAATCTAGAAGGTGCATTGCTTTGGGCTGTGCTTTTTCAGCAGCTTCCTTCTGCAAAATTGTATTTGCAAACGTAATTTTGGTAATGTAAAGATGGGAAGGAGAATCAGCCCTTACGCGCTGAGCATTTCTGTAGTTTTAATTTGTTTGGTTTTAAAGCAACTTCAATCCATAGTACTATTGGTGCCTTCGGTGGGTGTATTTTGTATTTGGACCTGTACTGCAAACTCATGTGTTCATACATGTACACACCCCCAGTTTTCCTTCCAAAGAGTTCATGGGGACGCTAACCTGAAAATGTCAAAGGTCTGTGGGCCGAGCTGCCTTTAGCAACCTGGTAAACA
>WEIS01043430.1:0-18671 GCA_013389965.1 Todus mexicanus
TTTAAGGAGGTGCCAGCTGGGCCGGCTTGTTTGGGTGTGCTGGGCCAGCCGGCTGCTGGTGGGAGGCTGAGGCCAGCACAGTCATGCTCACACAGCTTCCGCCGTGACCCAGTAAACCCAGTCAGACCTGACCGGGGCTCACTCGCTCCCCTGCGCGCTCACGCACGCCTGCACGCCTCCGCTACCACACCGCTTTCCTGGTGTTCCCCAGGGACCAGCAAGCCCATCCCTCCACTGGGAGCCAGTGCCTGGGTTGGGCTTGTCGGGCTCTGTGCTGGGAGCCGGCGCTGCATCCCCCAGGAGCGCTGATAGCCAGTGGTAGGAGCGTGGGCTTTGGCCCCCGTGGATATTGCACATTGCTGTTAGAGGGGCTGGTTCCTGGTTTTGCCCTGCTCTCAGGGTGGCTGTCAGCCCCACAGCTGGATCCTGCCTCCACCACCCTTCTCCTTCAGCTTTGCCAGCTGGGGCAGGAGCTAAGGCTGGATTTTGGGTCCTATGTTGCCCTCCCCTGCGCTAGGAAGTAGGTGAGGTGCTGAGGGGGTTGGGAGCTCACTCCTGGGGATGGGATGGGCTTTTCTGGGCAGATTTTCTCTTAAACCCCAGATTTTGTTATAGCTGCTGCTGCTTTTCAGCCTCTTTCTCTCTCTTCTCTGTGTTGCTCCTCTGGAGAAAGCTGTCTGTGGTGTTTCCCTTCCTGGCTTTTCCCATCGAAGTCCTGGGCTTGAGCAATCCATCTGTCCCCAGGTCAACTGGTGGGTCCCATGGACCAAGACCTCCTGTGCCTTCTGCCCAGCCTCCATCCCTCACCTTTGCCCAGAGCTTTGAACTTGCACCCTGCTGAGGGGGAAACAGTGGTTTTGTGGGGGGGATGTTGGTGCAGCTTCAGCCTGGGGTGACAGTCTGAGTGGGGCCAAGGATGGTTTCAGTTCCTGCTTAGTCTTGCTCCCCCACCCTAGGTATGAAAAATAAAAACAAATAAAAAAATAAATAGAGAAGCTCGGAGCAGCCCTTCCCTTCAAGTAAAACATTAACTGGCTTACAGCTAACTGATTAAATGTTCTTTAGGACAAAGTTACATCTGATCTCGGGCAAAGAAGCCTTTGGAAATGGGTGTAGCTTTCCCCCTGGAAAATGCAGAGGAGCTCCGCGCCCGGCTGCTCCCCTCTGCCCCTGCCCGACTGGGAACCCTGCGCGGCCCCACAGCTTAGGGTATTATTTCTATGTTTTCCCTCCTGTGCTGGCTTGGTGCTCTCACTGGTTAAATGTTAGCTGGGGCTGGCTGGCAGAGCGGCGCTTGCCCCGCGATAAACACCATCCCTGCCCAGCTGCGCTCCCGGCTCCAATCCCCGTCGCACCCGGAGCTGGGCAGCAGGCAAAGTTCAGAGCTTGTTTGTTTGGGGGCGATAAGGTGAGGACGCCTGGCAGCGCGGAGGCAGCTTGCAGGGCTGTTACTCATTTATTAGAGGTTGTTGTTTGCCTTGTTGTAAGGAGGTTTCTCCTCCCCTCTGCTTTCCCAGTTTAGGCGTGTAGCAGTTCTTGTGGCTTGTGTGTGATTCTGGGGTCGTGTCCCCATGTGGAGGTGTGGGGAAGGGTCCCCGCAGCTGCCAGGCTGGCCTAGGTCCTGCTGGCAGGATGGAGGGGTGTCAGCACAGGGCTGACTGAAGCGCTTTTGGGTCTTTTGGTGCTCCAGATGTGACCCTGCTGCTTGCATTGCGTGAAAAGCGTGGTGGGTTTGGCTTGTGCCAGAGACGGTGCCACCAAATCCTTTCCTGTTGACTTCCATCCCCACTCACCTGCCTCACATCCCCCTGCCAGGCTCATTGCTTGTGGGTAGACCCTCGGTCCAGACAAGGCTTGTCCTGAGAACTGGAGTTTGTTGGAGGGACGATGCTCCAGGTCGCTGCCCTCTGCTCCCTGGGGCGCTCAGCCCTGTGGGCAGCACTCTGCCTGCTCCCGGGCTTGGGTGTTGTACTGGTGCTCTTCACTGAGCCACTGTCTCGGGGCAGCAAGGCAGGAGGGAGTGGGGGGATGTCTCCCCTTTGCCTCGTTCCTGGGATGCTGGGATCTGGGTCTTGACCCCCACTGAAGGAAACAGCAGTTTAATGGAGGCTCCAGGACCCTGGATGTGGCTGGATCCCACATCCAGACTCTCACTTCTCTTTTTCAACCCCAAAGCCCTTTTCACTTTCATTTCACTTTGGTTTTGCCTCCTCTCTGCTTGAGACCCGGTGAGGTATTTGCTTCAGGGAAGCCGTCTGCAGCAGGCGTGTTTGAACAGCTTCTCTACAGGGTCAGGTATTTGGTTTATATGCTTTAAAAAAATCCCAACCCTAAGCATATGCGTAGGTGCTGGTCACTTGATGGGGAGGTCTCCTGTTCAGAGATACGTGATCGTCTCCTTCCTCCTTAGTGCCTGCAAATGAACTGGTAGCTGTGCTCTGAGCAGCCGGGAGAGGTGGGGGGTTATTCCGGAGGGATCAGGTGTATGAAAGCGAGAGTCGAGGTAGATGCTGAGCTTCAAGGAAGTTTGGGATGAAAGAGAAACTGAAATCTTATGGAAAAACACAGGGGGGAAACTCTTCTTGCTTGAAGAGACTTGATGAAGATGCCAAGTGGCTCCTGCCTGTATGGCTTTCCTTTGCCCTGTGTCTCTGTGTGCCTGCAGCGTCCTTCTCCGTGCCTGTCCTCAGGAGTCTCGTTTCAGGAGGGGTGAAACTTTTAGGATGAGTGTCTTGCATAGCAGGAGATGGTCAGCCATGCTGTCGGGGAGGAGCAGAGCCCTTGGACTACCTGGCAGCCCCCCTTCCCCATTCTGCCTCAGCTGTTCCAGGGAGTGGGGCTTGGAGTACCCCAATGTACCAAGAGACCTGCAGAGTGTCTTGGCTTGAGCCCTGCTCTCTGCTTTTGGGGATAAACGTGCCTCCTGCTTTTTGAGTGTGAAAATGCAATGGGGAATCAGCTGGCTCTGCCGAAGTGTGTCCTTTGGTCACAGGGAGCTGCAGGAGAAGGCGTCTGTGAGCGATGGACAGAGGAGCTCGGAGCAGACAGGAGGAAAACGAGCCTCTGAGCAGCTGAACCAAGCACTCAGCAAGCGACTGCTGGCACTGTGATGGAGCAGATGCTGAGCTGGGGAGTCTGGGGGGGGTTACACTGCTCAAACTCCCCTCCCTGTGCTGACTGTAGGCTCGATGCCTTTTGCTGTGCCTCAGTTTCCCCTTTGGCAAATGAGAGTTTTCTTTTCCTTGAAGCCATCCCTGGGCTGAGGCTGTGCCCAGCCAGGCGTCCATGTATGTGTGCAGCCAGCTCCTTCCCAAGTGCTCTTGCTTATGAGGTGTTGGGGCCGGTGGAAGTGTCTGACCTGGTGCTCTGCATTTCAGGAGAGTTTTACAGCCAGCGCCGTGCTGGGGAGCTGGGGAGCCCATCCTGAGGATCAGCTGTGCCGGCCCGGCAGCAGCGGGCTGGGCGGCTGCCCTCGCTGGGGGAGCGGGAAGATGAGCGGAGGCACGGCCCATCTCCTGACAGCTCTCTTCATGGCCGCGGCGGCAGCGATGGGCTACCCGTCACGGCGGTCTGCCGCCGACTTGGATGCCACCCCCAGGACAACAGTCACCTTTGACGGTAAGGGGGTGCCACTGGTGGTGGTGAGGTTTGGGATCTCGCTGGTACCGGGTTTGGTGCTGGCTGGAGCAGGGGCTGAGCACGGGGTGGGGAGGCTATGGGGGATCCTCCAGTCCCCTGGGTTCCAGAAACCAGAGCCTGCACAGCTGTCTCATGTTGCGCGCCTGGAGCCAACGTGCCCCGAGGGATGGAGCGAGGCAAAGGCTTTTCTGGGTCTGCCCAGCCTGGTGGCATCTACCTGGCAGCTGCTGGGGACAGCCCCTGGCCCTGCCCACCAGCCCTTGCAGGGTGTGCTGAGCCAGGCCTCACACCTGGGCTGGGCTCCCATGGCCCAAATAGCTGTCAGGGAGCTTTCTTCTGTGATTTTATGTAATTGCTGTTGGGATTTTGGCCTCCACAGTGTCACCATGTCCCAGCTGGCCAAGTGGCTTCATTGACTTCGTTAGTGAAGCCCAACTCAGCAGCTGATGGTGGGAGAGGGTTTCATTTGCACCTGGGACACCCCTTTCTCCCCAAGCAATGCCTCCTTTTGGGAGTGTCATTCCCTACCAGCTGCCTCTGGGGTCCTGAGCCCCCCAGAACTTTCTCTTCTTGCAGTGGGAGGGGCTGAGCTTGGCTCAGAGTCCCTCTGGCCAGGGCTGAGACCCACTCTGCACTTCTCAGCACTCCAAGTTGAATGGTTTCTCCAGCTTAGTGGGCACAGAGCGCCCAGCCTTGCTGCAGGAGCCTTCTCCTTGCGCGACAGTTTTGGTTTGGGTGTTTTGCATCCTTCCTTTTGGGCTGGCTGGGCCTGGTTTGGAGCTAGGTTTGCTGCCAGCACGTTTTCACTTCCTCCAGTGGTTCTCCAGATGACATGGTGGGTCCGTGCTGGGCATGGACGTCATGACTCCTACCCCTGAGCTGCCATTTTAATTAGTGGGGAGAAATTTCCCCTGTGAGCCTGGGCCCAGTTAGTGCCTTTTGCCTGACACCAAACCTCCTTGACTCATCCCGCTGTGACCGCTGTCACCTGGCACTGTGTGCCTGATAAGCTCGGTGGGCGCCTTCCCACCTCTTCCTGGCTCCATCCTCTTTCTTTTCCTGGTGGATTGTGCTGTGCCTGCCCTGGGGTCCTCCCTCAGCCTCCATTCCCTTTGCAGAGCTGTCGGGCATCCGGCGCTTCAGCACGCGCCGCACCCTCAACTACAGCACCCTGCTGCTGGAGGACGACCGAGGCATCCTCTACGTGGGCGCCAGGGGAGCCATCTTCGCCCTCAACTCCAGTGATGTGGCTGACGGCTCCCACCGCACGGTGAGCCCGGCCTCTGCCCACCGCCAGCTGCTTGTCCCCTCCTGTCCTGTGCTGCCCGGTCCCTGTCCGAGTCACGGCCGCCCTGTCCCTGCTCGTCTTCCCACTCACCCTGGTCCCCTGTGAAGCCTTGTCCTTCTCCCCAGCCAGGCAGTGTGGGCACAGTGGTGGGAGATGTCCCCAGGCTCAGAGCTGCCTGCTTCAGGGACGCCTCAGTAGGAGCAGAGGCAAGAGGGGAAGCCACCCCTTTGCTCCCCACGGGAAGGACACCCCAGAATTGTCCAGGCTCCTGTGGGTGCTCTGGCATTTGCCTGCAGGTCAGGGTATGGGACCACTCTTGCCTCGGGCTGGGAGGCATAGGCAGGGTGCCATCTCCGAGCAGCCATCCCCTTGCTAAATGAAAGAGGATTTTAGCATCTCTGATGGCTCTGGCAGAGGCTGGAGTCTGCAGTGACGGGAGGACCACGCAGTGGTGCAGGGACCGTGCAGTGATGGGGGGTCACACAGTGAGAGTCCCTCTTTGCCTTGCAGATCCACTGGGAAGCCTCCCCAGAGAAGCAGATGGACTGCCTGCAGAAGGGCAAAAACAACAAGGTAGAGCCGGTGGTGGGTGTGTTGGGGGCCACTGCTGCTTTCCGCGGGTGGTGACGCCTGTCCTCCCCCTCTGCAGACCGAGTGCTTCAACCACGTGCGGTTTCTGCAGCGGCTGAACAGCACCCACCTCTACGCCTGTGGCACCTACGCCTTCCACCCGCTCTGCGCTGCCATTGTGAGTACCGCTCGGCCCCCGGCTGTCAGCCGGCCCCTGCCACCCTGGGGTGGTGCAGCCCCCGTCCCCTCCCACCATCTCCACCTGCACTATCTCCACCTGCAGCCCCACTCCCTTTGTGCGCCTGTTCCAGCCCCTGCCCCGCTCAGAGGGGAGGTGAGTGACCCCTAGGCTGGAGTGAGTCAGTTTGGGGTGGCGGTTACCGTGACGCAGATGCCCCAAGTCCCCACCCCTGGCGCTGGAGTTGGACTCTGATCCCATAAGGAGGTGGTGGGGGCTGGATTGGTGCCGTGGGGGAGACATGTGGGCTCAGCAGGGCAGGCAGGGTGGGATGTGCCAGCACTGGAGCTGGTCTGCAGCCCCTGCTGTTGCAGGGTCCCTTCCCAAAGCAGGGGCTGTGGGCTGCCTGGTGGCAAGCGTGCCTGGGGAGGGTGACGGTGGCAGGAAGGGTGGCAGTGACAGGGCTGACTCAGCAGCCTCTCCCCAGGGATTTCCCGTGCCAGGCTGGGGGTCCCCATGTGGCTGTGACTCACGGCAGAGCAGCTGGGGGCAGCCACATCCCCCAGCAGTGGGACTTTCAGCCCTGTGCAGTGGCTCCTTGGTGACTCGGCCACCCTTTGCCCACTTCCCTCCTTGAGCTGGGGGGCGAAGAGCCCGGAGCTGTGTCCCCAGCATGGCTGGGGAGCCGTGCAGGGGCCATGCCCGTTCCCACGGCTGTGCTGACTGTCCAGTTTGGCGATTGCACACCCTGGGAGTCAGGCGGAGGAGCTGCCGAGCTGGAAAGGCCCCATCATTATTTGATGTGCTTTGAACTGCAAACCCCGAAGAAAATAACACCTGCCATGATGGGGACATCTCCCGAGGGGACCCAGCCCGTCCGGGCAGCGTCTGCTGGCCGGACACAGCCCAGCACCATTAGCCGTGCTGGCCGGCTCCTGCCTGGTGCCTGCGTGATGGCAAAGTGGGGCTCTGGGGCTCCCCTTCCCTCCTGAGCCCTCTCCCTGCTCTCGGCTGGGGGCTCTGGCTGTCTGTGTGGGTTCTGACGAGCTGGATGGTTCCAGGAGGTGTGTGTCTCACCCAGGAGAGGGCATGGCTGTGGGCATTGATTTGTGCCCCCAACAGCCTCTGCGGAGAGCCTGGGGCTGGCAGGCGAGGCGGGTCTGTTCCCCCCGTCTAACCCGGTCCCCTGTCCCCTCAAGGATGCCGACAGGTTCACGTTGCCGTCCCACTTTGAGGAGGGCAAGGAGAAGTGTCCGTACGACCCTGCCCGTGGCTACACCGGCCTCATCGTGGGTAAGTGGCACCTTTCCCAGGGCTGGCGGGGACATGCGGGATGCCACCGACCCTGGTCCCAACCCCAACACCCCCTGGGGGGTCTCCAGCCAGGTGGGCTCTGCATGTGAGGGCTGTAGCAAGTCAGGACTTGGTTCTTCTGCTTCTCCTCCTACTCTGCTGCGGGCACAGGGATGCTGGTGGCTCTTGGGGCTGTCCCTATGGTGGGTGGCCATACTGATTGGTGACTGCCCTGCCTTCCTGCCCAGATGGTGGCTTGTACACGGCCACACGCTACGAGTTTCGGAGTCTGCCCGACATCCGGAGGAACCTGCACCAGCGGCCGCTGAAGACAGAGGAGTCTCCACTGCACTGGCTGAACGGTGAGATGTCCCTGTCCTCCCACCAGGACCAGTGTCACAGGCCATGGGACACTGCATCGCCTCAGGGAGCGTGGAGCAGGGGTGGGGGCTGGCATTGGGGTCCAGTCTGGTTTGCTATGAGAGGAAACCAAGGTCTGGTGGGATCCCCTATCTCGTCTTGGGTCCCCAATCTCCACCTCTCACTCCTCATCCCCCAGATGCTGAGTTTGTGGACTCCGTGCTGGTCCAGGAGAGCAAAGACAGCCCTGTGGGTGACGATGACAAAATCTACTACTTCTTCACGGAGCGGGCAGGTGAAGAGACCACGTCCTTTTTCGACAAGAGCCAGGTGGCCCGAGTGGCCCGGGTGGCCCGTGTCTGCAAGGTAAGGCATGTCCCCAGCCACGGGGAGCCAAGCACTGCTCCTCCAGGCCACGGGCTCCGTGCCTGCACCCTGGGGGATACTGTGGCACGAGCAGAGGAGGGGACCCACGCCCAGCAGCCTGTGCAGAAATGCTCCCTGCACCCTCCCAGAGCGATCTAGGGGGCAAGAAGATCCTGCAGCGCAAGTGGACGTCCTTCATGAAGGCACGCCTGGTCTGCTACATCCCTTACTACGAGGTGCTGCGCAGCGTCTGCAGCCTGGATGGTGGTGGCTGGGCCAGCACTGTCTTCTATGCTGCCTTCACACTCTCGGCACAGTGGTGAGTGGGGCAGCGGCCGAAACGATGCGGGGTAAAAGTCTGCAGTGCCCGGGGGACCAGAGATGCTTGAGGGGATGTCCAGGCAGGTGCTGAGCGCCTGGGGGTGCAGAGATGGGGAGCACCCTTGTGTCTGCCTGGGCTCAGACAGAGCTGTGCACCCAGGAGGACCATGGAGGCCTCGGCCTTGTGCCGCTACAGCATCTCAGCGGTGCAGCGCGCCTTCGAGGGCCCCTACATGGAGTACCAGGACTCAGCTCGCAAGTGGTCCCGCTACGACGGTGCGGTGCCCGAGCCCCGGCCCGGCTCCGTGAGTGCCCGGGGGTGCAGAGCGTGGGGGGCGTGGGGTGGCCACATCCCCTCCTGACCCCCGTCTCCCCCGGGCAGTGCATCACGGACCACTCCCGCAGGAAGGGCTACAACTCCTCGCAGGACCTGCCCAACAGTGTCCTGGACTTTGTTAAGCTGCACCCGCTCATGTTCGAGGAGGTGAAGCCGACCAGCGGGGAGCCGCTGCTGGTGAAGAAGAACGTGGCGTACAGCCGGCTGGCTGTCGACAGGGTGCGGGCCCTCGACGGCCGCTCCTACGATGTGCTCTTCATGGGGACAGGTGAGCGCGGGATGAGTTTGCTGAGTCTCTGCTAGGCAGGGAGCACACCCCACACTCCCGCCTGACCTCCCCGCTCTGCTCTCCAGGGGACGGCTGGATCCACAAGGCTGTGGTGGTGGACTCTGGCATCCACATCGTAGAGGAGGTGCAGGTGTTCAGGGACCCGCAGCCTGTGGAGAGCCTGGTGATCTCCCACGCCCAGGTGAGGGGTGGAAGAAGTGGTTGGACGCCGCACGTGGGGCATGTTTGTGCTGTGAAGCTGCCATTGGGCTGTTCGGGGAATCAGGGGCACAGGATTCTTAGGTCACCCCCAGAGCTTAGTGGGGCAGCCTGGGGAAAGGAGCCATCCTGGTCCCCACCTCCTTGCTGGGTGCCAACTGCAGCCATCAGCACTGACTGGAGCTGGGGTCCCTTCCTGGGCACCTCCACCAAGGGACCCCTGTGTTGTGGGGCTGGGGGGGGAATCCTAGGGCACTATGGGGCACCCCACAGCCAAGCTGGATGACGCCAGAGCAGTGCTGAGCCAGCCCTTTCCCCCTCAGAGGAGCCTGTACGTGGGGGCAGCCAGCGGGGTCCTGCAGGTGCCCCTGGCCTCCTGCGCCCAGTATGTCTCCTGCTACGACTGCATTCTCGCCCGGGACCCCTACTGCGCCTGGGATGGCAGGGCCTGCCGCCCCATTGCCACCGCTGACAGGTAGGGACGGGCTGCCTGACCCAGTGGTGCCCCCGCGAGCCTCCCACCTGCCCTGTCCTGTGTCGTTGTGCACTACCCTCTGGCACAGTGACCCCATCGAGGGTCTGGTGTCCAGCAGCAGGTCTGCTGGTGGCTGTGACCCCGCAGGGTGGGCTCAGCCGGGGCTGTGCGGCTGAAGCTCCTGTGTCTTGCAGCTCCGGGCTGGTGCAGGACATCCAGAATGGCAACGAGGGATGTCGGAGCAGCTCTGGGCGGGGTGAGTCTGCGCTGCCCCTCGGGACCATGGGGGATGCCGGCATCCCTTAGGATGGCTGGGACAGATGTGAGGTGGTGCGTGTCCCCGCAGGCTCCCTGCCCTGGAAGAACCGGACGGTGATGCGAGGGGATGATGTGTTGCTGCCCTGCGACCAACGCTCCAACCTGGCACGAGCCGTCTGGCTGCTGAACGGCAGCGAGGTGCCGAGCGCAGGGCAGGACCGGCTGCGCGTGGGGGTGGACGGGCTGCTGGTGACGGACACGCTGCCCCAGCACAGTGGCGAGTACCGCTGCTACGGAGAGGAGCGGGGTCTGCGGACGCTGCTGGCCGCCTACAGCCTCACCGTGCTGCCCGAGCTGCCCCGCAGCCCCACGACTGCCGCGTGGCCCCACGCCGCCAGCCAGGCGGCCGGCGACATGAAGGTGGCTTACGTCTCCGCCATCGTTGCCTTGGTGGTGCTGTGCGCCGTGCTCAGCTCCGTCCTCCTCTACGTGTCCTGCCTGGAGAAGCGCAAGGGCAAGTACGTGCTGGGGGAGCCGCGGCCGGCCAGCGTGGAGCTGCAGACCGTCTCGGCCAACTGTCTGCGCAAGGCCCGGCGGGAGGAGGAGGAGGAGGAAGAGCTCACTTACCCCGACGGCTGCCTGCGCATCATCCCCGGCGAGGCACCCACAGCCGCCACCTCCCCGGTCAAGGAGCTGCCGGCAGCCGTGCCCCCGCTGCCACCGCCGCCGCCGCTGCCGGCCGAGCTCACCAACGGCGTGGGGGCTCTGCCCAGCGTCCTCCGCAAGATGAACGGCAACAGCTACATGCTGCTGCAGCAGCAGGAGGAGCCGCTGGCCTCCCCGCTCTACAGCGCGTCCTTCACCGAGGAGCTCAGCAAGATCCTGGAGAAGCGCAAACACACGCAGCTGGTGGAGAAGCTGGACGAGAGCTCCGTGTAGGGGCCAGGGAGGGGGGTCCTGCCAGCGGGACCCTCCTCCCCTGCAGCCCCTTCTCCCACCCCTTGTCAGCAGTATTCAAAGACTCAGGCGAAACTACCTCCTGGATGGCGGAGCCGGGCCGGGCCTGGGCTCAGCCATTCCTTTGGCTTTTCACTCACTTTTCAGACTCGCTGTACAGAAAAAAAAAGAAAAGAAAAAGAATCTATTTAAATTTGGGAGCTCTATTTATGTATAAAAACCCAGCGACGGCGGCCACGAGCTGGAGGCAGGAGCTGGCGCCTTGCTGAACGTGGACACTGGGGGGAGGGAGAGTTTCTGTCTGTCTGTCCGTCCAGGTGTGAGAAAGACGCTGTTGCGGGTGCGTGGACTCGGCCTGTCCCACTGGGCATCCCCTGGCGCACGGGAGCCGGACGGCTGCCGAGAGGTGAGGAGCAGGGAAGGGTGAGGGTTGCTGAGGGGTGCCTGTGTCTCTGGCAGGGTGCGAGGTCCCTTCCCTGCTCAGGGCCGGGAGCAGCCTCCCCCAGCATCCTCGGTTCAGCTGAGACAGAGCTCATTTTCCTCCGGAGCAGCTAGAACAGCTACCGCGCCAGCCCCAACAGGCAGCTGCCTGCTCGCAGGAAGGAGAGGGGCAGTGGGCACGTGTTGCGTTGCGGGGGTGGCGTCGGTGGCTGCCAGCCCCTGCCCACTCTCCCATGTCTGCCCCCCCCAGGGTTTCCTCTTCGGGAGAGGACGGTTCTGCGAGGGATGGAGCCAGGGTGAGGAGCCGATGTCCTGAACGCGTCCTGATCGCCCTGGAGCAGCTGGTGGAGCAGCTGGTGCCTGCTGCAAGGAGGCCCCAGGTGAAGCGCAGGGCTGGGTGCCCTGGGGAGGTGGCCCCCCCATGGCCTCCGCCCCTGACGGTTCTGCCCCGTGTCTGCAGGGTGCTGCAGCGGAAGTGCAGGATGCAGCAGCAGCCACCAAGGTGCCCTGGCAGCAGGACCCACCATGGCAAGGCACCGGCGCAGCACCCACACCCCCCTGATGTCCACAGCGTCCCCGTGGTCCGAGGCACCGTGTTTCAGCCCTGCTGTGTGGCACTCTTGGAGAACTGAGGTTCGGGCACAGCCTCGTCTCCTGTGGAAGGGGAGGGGAAACGGCCTTGCACAGCGAAGAGGAGCCGCGGACAAGAGCCTCCCTTCCTCTGGGGCCTTCTGCTCTTCACGGCACTTTCAAGGGGCAGCCACTGTCCCAGAACCCTCCCAGCTACCTCTGCTCCTGCCACCTGCTGGGGCATCCCAGGGACTGGGCTCACGAAAGTATCTCAAGCCCCAGAGCCAGGACAGTAACACTGGAGACGCTGGAGGGACAGACTTGCTGGGGTGCATGTCCTTCCCCCTGTGTTCCTGGCACCTCCAGGATCAGGACATTGCCTGGAGCTCAGCCCTGTGGGGGGCAGGCAGGATGGGCAGGCTGGCAGCCCCTGGGGTCCCCAATGGACAGAGCCCCAGCTCTGCTGCCGCAGAAGAGCAAGGATTAGTGAGAAAAGGCAAGAGCCCGACGCCTGGGCTCTCCCATCCTGCCCCTGCCCTTGCTTTTGCTGCACGGGGAGATGAACCACCCTGAAGCACATCCTCCCCGCCCAAGGAAGGGCGCTGCCCTCTGCGTCTGGCACCCCAGGTGCCCCTGGCAATAAATGCGGCTCTGTCTGGATGTGGCACGGTGGCGTCTCTGTGAGCTGGAGAGAGCGATGTGGAGACGCAGGGTGGGGGGCAAAGGGTTTATTTGGGCTGCAGGCGCGGGCCCTGCACGGTGAGAGCAGAGGGTTTGTTGGTGAGAGGGTGCCACTGGCCCTGGATGCTGGGATTGTCCGTGTGGAAGGGCTTGCGGATGCGGATGATGTCCAGGCCGGACTGGCCGGCCAGCTTGGTGGCCAGCTTCAGGATGTCTTCGCTGCTCATGCTGGCGATGAGCTCCTCGCGCACCGTCCCGTTCACTGTAGCAGAACAGGGGGGTCAGGCTGGGGCCGCCCCCTAACCCGCAACACCCCCCAGCACAGCCGGGCCCAGCGCCGCTCGCACTGGACGCAGGCAGCACAGAGCTGGGGGAGCCCCGTCCTCAACCTGCCCCCCTGCCCTGCACTCACAGTACTCAGCCACCAGCGCCGGGGCCCGTCCGGCACGGGGTCTGACATAGAGGACAACATCGGGGTGCTGCCGGGCGAAGTCCACTGCAGCCTCCTCCACGAACTGCCTGCGGGGGGGTGTCAAAGGGCAGAGGTCACTGCAAAGAGGGTGGGGGCAAAGGGCAGAGGTCACGGCAGTGGGTGGGGTCAGAGGGCAGGGGTCACCAGCGGGATGGGGTCAGAGGGCAGAGGTCACTGCAAAGTGGGTGGGGCAGGGTCAGAGGTCACGGCAGAGGGGGCGGGGCAGGGTCACCCCCACCCTTCGCCCTGCCCGCGGGCGGGGTCGCGGTGCAGCGGCCAGAGGTGCCCCCCGGGCTGCCGGGGCTCACAGCGCGGCGCTCCCCCGCCTCCCCCGGGCCGTGCGGGTTNCGGGCCGCCTGGCCCCGCGGCGCTACAAGAAGGACGTGCTGCCGAGCCCCGAGGAGCCCCCGCCCGCCGTGTCCATCACGGAGATCCGGCAGTACCTGCGGGCGCAGGGCATCCCCTTCCACGACGGCTACAGCTGCCTGCACACCCCCAGCCTCTTCGCCGGTGGGCGGGAGGAGCCGGCGGCGGCCGGCGGCCCCTACACGCTCTTCATCGACAAGACCACGGGCAGCTTCCTCTGCACCGCCACCCTGGCCGAGGGCACCTGGCAGGACTTCCAGGCCAACGTGGAGCTGCGGCACCGCGGCGTTCCCCCCGCTGGCTCGGAGGAGGCGGAGGAGGACGTGCGGCGGGCTCGGGAGGATGCCCGCTGCATCTGGGAGCGGGCACTGCCCCTCTGGGAGCTGCTGGACGAGGACGAGACCCGCAACACCAAGGCCATGTTCGGTATCTCCCTACTGACGGACGCCACCCTGAAACGCTTCGGGGTGCGGTATCTCAGGGCTGCCAAGTCCCTCGTCTTCCCCTGGTTCAGCCCCCGTGATGCCACCCTGAAGGGCCTGAAGCTCCTGAGGGTGGAGAAGAAGGGGGATGTGATACGTTACGTGGAAGAGACTTTGCCCCGCTTCGATTCCTATCGCAATCTCTTTGGGCTGCCCCTGGTTGGCCGCCGAGACACGGAGCTGGTCTTAACCGGGTGGGAGCTGGATGCCCTGGCCCTGCAGCAAGCTACAGGGGTGGCCAGCCTGGCCCTGCCGCGGGGCGCCACCTCCCTGCCCCCCGTCCTCCTCCCTTACCTGGAGCAGTTCAAGCGCATCACGCTGTGGCTGGGCGAGGACCTGCGCTCCTGGGAAGCTGCCAAGCTCTTTGCCCGCAAGCTGAGCCTCAAGCGCTGCTCCCTGGTGCGCCCCGGCAATCTGCAGCCCCGGCCCTTGGAGGCTCTGAACCAGGGCCTGAACCTCACGAAGATCCTGCGCACTGCCCTGCCCGCCAGCCACAAATCCATCGTCTCCTTCAGGCAGCTGCGCGAGGAGGTGTTCGGGGAGCTGGTCAACACCGAGCAGGTGGCTGGCGTCAAGTGGGCTCGCTTCCCTGAGCTCAACAAGCTCCTCAAAGGGCACCGCAGAGGGGAGCTCACTGTCTTCACAGGTGATGGGCAAACGGCTGGCGGATGGGGGGAGCAGAGGCCTCTTCAGTGGCTTCACCTTTCTGGGGGTGACGGCTGACGAGTCTTCAGGTCCCTTTCTGCTCATGGCTTTGGCTCAGCTTACCTAGGGGTGTACGAGAGGCTGGGGCGCTTCCTAAGTGTGCCAGGGCTGGGTGTGGGGCTGGGCTCCCTGCCTGGGGAAGCCACCTCCTGTCTGAGCCCTCCTTGTGTCCCCCGCTCAATGCCCAGCCCGTCCCTGCACCCCACGGGGACCTGCTGGCTGCTGGAGGTGACACACGTGCGCCCAGACGTGCAGCCTGGCACAACACCCTGCTTGGTTATGGCAGGAGTGCTGCAGAGGGGCTGCTCTTATCCCGCTCCCCAACATTTCCGTGTCTGAACAACCCCCCAGCACATTCAGGATGGATCAGCTCTCCCTCAGCTAATTCCTCCTGTCATTGTCCGTGTGCCAGGCCCAACGGGCAGTGGGAAGACAACCTTTATCAGCGAGTACGCGCTGGACCTGTGCATGCAGGGGGTGTGCACGCTTTGGGGCAGCTTCGAGATCAACAACGTCCGCCTGGCCAAGATCATGCTGACGCAGTTCGCCGGCCGGCGCCTGGAGGACCAGCTGGAGCTGTACGACGAGTGGGCCGATCGCTTCGAGGACCTCCCGCTCTACTTCATGACCTTCCACGGCCAACAGAACATCAAGTATGATCCCACACCTTCGTCCCCAGTGGTGTTTGCTCCTCATGGCACGTGCTGCGGGGATGTGGGGAGCCTGGGCTCTTGTCTCGTACTGAGTCGCAAATTTTGGGCTGGCGGGAGACGTGTTGGGGCTGTGTAGGCCCCTGGGGTTGGCATGTGGAGGCTCTGGCTCAACCAGCTGTCATGGGGATTGTCACAGACTCCCTCTGGGGTAGGGTGGGGTGCTTGGCAGCTGCTCTAAAACTAGCCTGTACCCCTTGCAGGATGTGTCCCCCCACACCCTGCTCACCTGGCAGTGCTGCCATTTGCCGAGGGGGAGGACAGACACCTCCAGCCCCTTGTATTCACCGGGTGCTGTGGTGCCCACACACATCCCTGTGCGTCCTGAGGGTCCCCAGGGGCCAGAGGGGTTGTGGAATGGGTGGCAGGGCCCGTATGGGCAGCAGCTGGGTCCTCCTGATCCAGCCACCCTGACCTACAGGGCTGCGCCTGTCCCGCAATAGAGGGAGCACAGACATGGGGGCATGCCCGGTGGAAGGCAGCCTGGTACCTCCCAGCTCTGCCTCTCCCTGTCCAGTGCCTGGCTCTGTCCCCATCCCCTCTTCCGCTGATCCCGGGGCTGATCGCAGTCTCCTCCTGCCCAGGACGGTGATCGACACCATGCAGCACGCCGTCTACATGTATGACATCACCCACGTGGTCGTTGACAACCTCCAGTTCATGATGGGACACGAGCACGTCTCTGTGGACAGGTAGCCCTTCTCCGAGCCACCCCCTCCTTCCTCCGCCACCCTGCTGGGTGTCCCAGCAGCACCTGGAGACCCGCGCAGGGTGTCCCCTTCGGTCGTGTCTGGCAGCCCTGTTTTGTTGAAGGGCGATCGCTGCCCTGCGGAGGGAGGGGTGGGACAGGGTGAGCCGGTTGCCTGCAATCCCTGTCGCCTTTGTGTGCGTGGGCCTGGCTGCCCCATGGAGGGTGAGCCTGGAGCCCTGGGTGCTTCCCGCGGCGGGGCTGAACCTGCAGCGCCTCGCTGCCTCCCCGCGCTGAGCAGTGCCCGCCCTGACCCCGCTCTCACTGCCGTGGCAGGCTCGCTGCCCAGGACTACATCGTTGGTGCCTTCCGCAAGTTTGCCACGGACAACACCTGCCACATCACGCTGGTCATCCATCCCCGCAAGGAGGATGACGAGAAGGAGCTGCAGACGGCCTCCATCTTCGGCTCTGCCAAGGTGGGCTGGCTGGGGCGGGCCCTCCTGTACCTCGGGCACAGCGCGTTGCCCAGCAGGGGCTGGGATATGTTGGGCAGTCGTGCCCAGCTCCCCCCAGGGCCCTGAGTCATCGCTGGGGACCTGGAAGGTGCTGTGAGGGGCAGGAGGTCCCCAGCACTCCTGTCACCTGCTGAAGATTTCCAGTCCTGGTTTGGCCAGGCCTTAGCAGAGAGACGCAGACAGGGAGTGAACCTTTTGCCAGCTAAAGCTCCGTTGGGGCTTTGGGTGCAGTTAATTAATGCTCATTGACTGTGAGTGGGATGTAGGATGAGATAATTAAAGTAGGAGCCAGGAAGGGTGCAGGGATGGGCTCTCTGAGCGCTCCAGTCTCTGCGGGGATGATGAATGACCCTGCAGTGGTGGGCAGGAGGTGCTCTGTGAGTGTGCACAGCCCGCCCGTGCTCCCTGGTTTCCGCAGGGAGAGCTGTGGCTTCAGCTCAAGCCTGTCTGCCTGGTGGGTCGCTGGGGTGTCCCAGGGCAAGGCAAGAGGTCGGTGTCAGGGAGGTGCTGAAGTTGCTGTGGCCTGGGATGCCCTGTAGCAGGGCTCCAAGGAGCTGGGCAGGCAGCCCACAAGCACCTCCGAGCCCCGTGACTCTGGCTGCATCACCAGCAGCCTCCTGGAGATGATTTCCTCCCCACAGGCGAGCCAGGAGGCCGACAACGTCCTCATCCTGCAGGACCGCAAGCTCATAACGGGGCCGGGGAAGCGCTACCTGCAGGTGTCCAAGAACCGCTTTGACGGGGATGTGGGCGTCTTCCCCCTGGAGTTCAGCAAGGCCTCACTCACCTTCTCATCCTCCGGCAAAAGCAAGGTCAGGCTGAAGAAGATGAAGGAGGAGAAGGCGCCTTCAGGCAAGCAAGCTCCAGAGGGAGGCTCGGGAGCCTCCAAGAAGCCGTGAGCTTGGCAGGTCTCTTCTTTGGTCCATCAGGAGGGACAGAGACCGGTGTTGGGAGCGCGGGGCTGGTGTGCACTGGCCCCTCTCCCCTGGGAGCAGCAGCCACATGCCGCTGTGGCCTTTTCTTCTGCATGAACAAGCCTCTCGGGTGCCAACACAGTGTCTGTGAGACATGGGGCCAACATGAGGGAAGGAGTGGGCTCGTCCCAGAGCAGCACAGCCAGGGCAGGGGGCTTTGCCAGATGCTAGCTGTTCTGTACTGGTGCTGAGCGCTGGGAGCACGGGAGGAGGGAGCAGAGTCAGCGTGGGCTGGGTGAGGGGGAGCAGTGACCTGCAGCCCCAAGATTTGGGGTCTCTGGACCTGGGGCATGTCGTTAAATCGTGGCTAAAATTGAGTTGAAACCCTGAGCTGCTACTGATGGGAGAGACGGTGCGAGGGGACTGCGGAGCGACACGTGGTGGGACCCCCCATCACAGGCTGGGATCTGGGCTGTTCTGTCTGGAATGGAACTGGTGAGGGGAAGGTCGTGGAGGGAAGTGAGGGAGGTTGGGGTGCTCTTGCCCGGGGGCTGTGCTCTCCCCGTGGGACCTTTTGGGGGCGGGGGGGAGCTGGGCCCCCTGCGGCATCACTGCTCAGACACAAGACAGTACTCCCAGCCCCCTTTGCTCAGGGTCTCCCCCGCGCCTCTCTCCGGGAGCATCACCAGCACCAAATCCTCGTGGGGAGCAGCCCCACCTTGCCCTGCGGCATCTTCTGGGCTGCGGGCAGCACATACTGTGATCTGACCAGTCCTGGCTGTGGCAGGACGAGGCCACTGCTGGATTTTGGTCTAATCCCTTTCTTTGTTGTTTTTTCCTGACTTTCCTAGTTTTATTAAAGCATAACTGTAAGTGCGGTTGCTGTGCTGCTGTGGCCGGGGCGGGGAACAACCCCAGAGGACTGGGGAGATGTAGGGCCAGGGGACGCTCGCGTTCTGGCCCCGCACACGGGTTATTAGCAGCCTCCACGCCAGGCATAGTTTTGCCCTGAGCCATAATGAGGGCCCGGGGCGGGCGGGCGGTATACGCCCAGCCCGGGGTTTCCGGGGTGCACTGACTCTCCCGGAGAGCACCCGTGGGTGCTCTGGGCGCAGCTCTGAGGGCAGGCCGGGGGCGATGGCGGCAGAGGGTCCCGTGGAAGCGGAGGTAAGGATGGGGATGGTGGGGGTGGCACAGCTGGGGCAGGGTGTGGGTGGGAACAGTGGGCGTGCCGCCCCTCAGCCCGAGGTCCCTTCATCTCCCTGATGCCCATTTCTCCCCAGTTTAGCCCAGGGCAGGTGCCGTGGCTGAGCAGTGGGACAGCGCGGGACCCCCATCTCTCACCCGTCCCTTCTTGGGGCTGGGGGGAGCTGATGGAGCTGAGCCTGGACAGGGACCCTGGACAGGGACCCTGGGTGCCGCCAGGCCGCGGGGGACAGCTGGGCACCCCCCCGGCTCCCCAGGCTGGGGGGCGGNCCAGGGGCTCCGTGTGACACTTGGGAGGTATTCGAGGGGCGCTCTGGGGGAGCTGTGGAGCAGGAGGGGCCCGGGGGGGCCGTCGGGTTTTTAGAGGTGCTGAGGAGCCGGGCAGGGGAG